>JASEVX010000102.1:0-280000 GCA_031761405.1 Serripes groenlandicus
CATGTGGGAACGGGGTTATGGGAAAATCGTTCACTGTACCGCCGAAAGGGATTTGGCCTGCAGAGGTGCGAAGACCCGTGAACAGATTCTAACCCTTTCCCACATGCCTATACTTTATGCCACTTTCCACACTTATTTAGTCATGGAACAACTCGCTTCCAAGATCAAAACCCATACAATGCAAACAAAACGACATTTTAAAGCATGGCGGGCAATTGCTTCTCTTGCCACAATGTGTTCAGGTCTATTGCATAGCTGGGTTGATTCACCCAGGAATCACGAGTGTGTGAACTGACGGGGTGGTATGACTTGAATGATGTGGAAATCGGCCTAAAACACCCAACAATACCAACAAAACGACTTCTGAAAGCAGGACGGGCAATTGCTACCTTTGTCACAGTGTGTTCAGTACTATTGAGTAGCTGGGTTGAATCACCCAGGACGCATGCGTATGTGAACAGTGCGTGTGATTTGACATACATGATGTTGAAAACGGCGTAAAACACCCAACAATACAAACAAAACGACCTTTGAAATCATGATTAGCAATGGCTCCTCGTTCCACACTGTTTTCAGTCCTAACGCATAGCTGGGTTGAATCACCCAGGAAGCACGAGCATGTGAACAGTGCGTGCGATTTGACATACATGATGTTGAAAACGGCGTAAAACACCCAACAATACAAACGAAACGACCTTTGAAATCATGCTTAGCAATGGCTCATCTTTCCTACTGTTTTCAGTCCTAACGCATAGCTGGGTTGATTCTCCCAGGTCCCATCCCATGAGTTTGTGAACTGTGAGAGTGATTGGACATAAATGCTGTTGAAAACGGCCTAAAACTCCGTACAGTGCACTCAAAACGACCTTTGAAAACATGACGAGCAATGGCTCCTTATACCACACTGCTTTCAGTCTTATCGCGTAGATTGGTTGATTCACCCAGGAAGCATGTGTGTGCGAGCAGTGAGGGGTATTTAACATAAATGCTGTTTAAAACGGCCTAAAAAACCCAACAATGCAAGCAAAACGACCTTTGAAAACATGATGAGCAATGGCTGTTTTTACCACAATGTTTTCGATAGTTCATTTGTAGGGAGTGTATGCATGTGGGAACGGGGTTATGGGAAAATCGTTCACTGTACCGCCGAAAGGGATTTGGCCTGCAGAGGTGCGAAGACCCGTGAACAGATTCTAACCCTTTCCCACATGCCTATACTTTATGCCACTTTCCACACTTATTTAGTCATGGAACAACTCGCTTCCAAGATCAAAACCCATACAATGCAAACAAAACGACATTTTAAAGCATGGCGGGCAATTGCTTCTCTTGCCACAATGTGTTCAGGTCTATTGCATAGCTGGGTTGATTCACCCAGGAATCACGAGTGTGTGAACTGACGGGGTGGTATGACTTGAATGATGTGGAAATCGGCCTAAAACACCCAACAATACCAACAAAACGACTTCTGAAAGCAGGACGGGCAATTGCTACCTTTGTCACAGTGTGTTCAGTACTATTGAGTAGCTGGGTTGAATCACCCAGGACGCATGCGTATGTGAACAGTGCGTGTGATTTGACATACATGATGTTGAAAACGGCGTAAAACACCCAACAATACAAACAAAACGACCTTTGAAATCATGATTAGCAATGGCTCCTCGTTCCACACTGTTTTCAGTCCTAACGCATAGCTGGGTTGAATCACCCAGGAAGCACGAGCATGTGAACAGTGCGTGCGATTTGACATACATGATGTTGAAAACGGCGTAAAACACCCAACAATACAAACGAAACGACCTTTGAAATCATGCTTAGCAATGGCTCATCTTTCCTACTGTTTTCAGTCCTAACGCATAGCTGGGTTGATTCTCCCAGGTCCCATCCCATGAGTTTGTGAACTGTGAGAGTGATTGGACATAAATGCTGTTGAAAACGGCCTAAAACTCCGTACAGTGCACTCAAAACGACCTTTGAAAACATGACGAGCAATGGCTCCTTATACCACACTGCTTTCAGTCTTATCGCGTAGATTGGTTGATTCACCCAGGAAGCATGTGTGTGCGAGCAGTGAGGGGTATTTAACATAAATGCTGTTTAAAACGGCCTAAAAAACCCAACAATGCAAGCAAAACGACCTTTGAAAACATGATGAGCAATGGCTGTTTTTACCACAATGTTTTCGATAGTTCATTTGTAGGGAGTGTATGCATGTGGGAACGGGGTTATGGGAAAATCGTTCACTGTACCGCCGAAAGGGATTTGGCCTGCAGAGGTGCGAAGACCCGTGAACAGATTCTAACCCTTTCCCACATGCCTATACTTTATGCCACTTTCCACACTTATTTAGTCATGGAACAACTCGCTTCCAAGATCAAAACCCATACAATGCAAACAAAACGACATTTTAAAGCATGGCGGGCAATTGCTTCTCTTGCCACAATGTGTTCAGGTCTATTGCATAGCTGGGTTGATTCACCCAGGAATCACGAGTGTGTGAACTGACGGGGTGGTATGACTTGAATGATGTGGAAATCGGCCTAAAACACCCAACAATACCAACAAAACGACTTCTGAAAGCAGGACGGGCAATTGCTACCTTTGTCACAGTGTGTTCAGTACTATTGAGTAGCTGGGTTGAATCACCCAGGACGCATGCGTATGTGAACAGTGCGTGTGATTTGACATACATGATGTTGAAAACGGCGTAAAACACCCAACAATACAAACAAAACGACCTTTGAAATCATGATTAGCAATGGCTCCTCGTTCCACACTGTTTTCAGTCCTAACGCATAGCTGGGTTGAATCACCCAGGAAGCACGAGCATGTGAACAGTGCGTGCGATTTGACATACATGATGTTGAAAACGGCGTAAAACACCCAACAATACAAACGAAACGACCTTTGAAATCATGCTTAGCAATGGCTCATCTTTCCTACTGTTTTCAGTCCTAACGCATAGCTGGGTTGATTCTCCCAGGTCCCATCCCATGAGTTTGTGAACTGTGAGAGTGATTGGACATAAATGCTGTTGAAAACGGCCTAAAACTCCGTACAGTGCACTCAAAACGACCTTTGAAAACATGACGAGCAATGGCTCCTTATACCACACTGCTTTCAGTCTTATCGCGTAGATTGGTTGATTCACCCAGGAAGCATGTGTGTGCGAGCAGTGAGGGGTATTTAACATAAATGCTGTTTAAAACGGCCTAAAAAACCCAACAATGCAAGCAAAACGACCTTTGAAAACATGATGAGCAATGGCTGTTTTTACCACAATGTTTTCGATAGTTCATTTGTAGGGAGTGTATGCATGTGGGAACGGGGTTATGGGAAAATCGTTCACTGTACCGCCGAAAGGGATTTGGCCTGCAGAGGTGCGAAGACCCGTGAACAGATTCTAACCCTTTCCCACATGCCTATACTTTATGCCACTTTCCACACTTATTTAGTCATGGAACAACTCGCTTCCAAGATCAAAACCCATACAATGCAAACAAAACGACATTTTAAAGCATGGCGGGCAATTGCTTCTCTTGCCACAATGTGTTCAGGTCTATTGCATAGCTGGGTTGATTCACCCAGGAATCACGAGTGTGTGAACTGACGGGGTGGTATGACTTGAATGATGTGGAAATCGGCCTAAAACACCCAACAATACCAACAAAACGACTTCTGAAAGCAGGACGGGCAATTGCTACCTTTGTCACAGTGTGTTCAGTACTATTGAGTAGCTGGGTTGAATCACCCAGGACGCATGCGTATGTGAACAGTGCGTGTGATTTGACATACATGATGTTGAAAACGGCGTAAAACACCCAACAATACAAACAAAACGACCTTTGAAATCATGATTAGCAATGGCTCCTCGTTCCACACTGTTTTCAGTCCTAACGCATAGCTGGGTTGAATCACCCAGGAAGCACGAGCATGTGAACAGTGCGTGCGATTTGACATACATGATGTTGAAAACGGCGTAAAACACCCAACAATACAAACGAAACGACCTTTGAAATCATGCTTAGCAATGGCTCATCTTTCCTACTGTTTTCAGTCCTAACGCATAGCTGGGTTGATTCTCCCAGGTCCCATCCCATGAGTTTGTGAACTGTGAGAGTGATTGGACATAAATGCTGTTGAAAACGGCCTAAAACTCCGTACAGTGCACTCAAAACGACCTTTGAAAACATGACGAGCAATGGCTCCTTATACCACACTGCTTTCAGTCTTATCGCGTAGATTGGTTGATTCACCCAGGAAGCATGTGTGTGCGAGCAGTGAGGGGTATTTAACATAAATGCTGTTTAAAACGGCCTAAAAAACCCAACAATGCAAGCAAAACGACCTTTGAAAACATGATGAGCAATGGCTGTTTTTACCACAATGTTTTCGATAGTTCATTTGTAGGGAGTGTATGCATGTGGGAACGGGGTTATGGGAAAATCGTTCACTGTACCGCCGAAAGGGATTTGGCCTGCAGAGGTGCGAAGACCCGTGAACAGATTCTAACCCTTTCCCACATGCCTATACTTTATGCCACTTTCCACACTTATTTAGTCATGGAACAACTCGCTTCCAAGATCAAAACCCATACAATGCAAACAAAACGACATTTTAAAGCATGGCGGGCAATTGCTTCTCTTGCCACAATGTGTTCAGGTCTATTGCATAGCTGGGTTGATTCACCCAGGAATCACGAGTGTGTGAACTGACGGGGTGGTATGACTTGAATGATGTGGAAATCGGCCTAAAACACCCAACAATACCAACAAAACGACTTCTGAAAGCAGGACGGGCAATTGCTACCTTTGTCACAGTGTGTTCAGTACTATTGAGTAGCTGGGTTGAATCACCCAGGACGCATGCGTATGTGAACAGTGCGTGTGATTTGACATACATGATGTTGAAAACGGCGTAAAACACCCAACAATACAAACAAAACGACCTTTGAAATCATGATTAGCAATGGCTCCTCGTTCCACACTGTTTTCAGTCCTAACGCATAGCTGGGTTGAATCACCCAGGAAGCACGAGCATGTGAACAGTGCGTGCGATTTGACATACATGATGTTGAAAACGGCGTAAAACACCCAACAATACAAACGAAACGACCTTTGAAATCATGCTTAGCAATGGCTCATCTTTCCTACTGTTTTCAGTCCTAACGCATAGCTGGGTTGATTCTCCCAGGTCCCATCCCATGAGTTTGTGAACTGTGAGAGTGATTGGACATAAATGCTGTTGAAAACGGCCTAAAACTCCGTACAGTGCACTCAAAACGACCTTTGAAAACATGACGAGCAATGGCTCCTTATACCACACTGCTTTCAGTCTTATCGCGTAGATTGGTTGATTCACCCAGGAAGCATGTGTGTGCGAGCAGTGAGGGGTATTTAACATAAATGCTGTTTAAAACGGCCTAAAAAACCCAACAATGCAAGCAAAACGACCTTTGAAAACATGATGAGCAATGGCTGTTTTTACCACAATGTTTTCGATAGTTCATTTGTAGGGAGTGTATGCATGTGGGAACGGGGTTATGGGAAAATCGTTCACTGTACCGCCGAAAGGGATTTGGCCTGCAGAGGTGCGAAGACCCGTGAACAGATTCTAACCCTTTCCCACATGCCTATACTTTATGCCACTTTCCACACTTATTTAGTCATGGAACAACTCGCTTCCAAGATCAAAACCCATACAATGCAAACAAAACGACATTTTAAAGCATGGCGGGCAATTGCTTCTCTTGCCACAATGTGTTCAGGTCTATTGCATAGCTGGGTTGATTCACCCAGGAATCACGAGTGTGTGAACTGACGGGGTGGTATGACTTGAATGATGTGGAAATCGGCCTAAAACACCCAACAATACCAACAAAACGACTTCTGAAAGCAGGACGGGCAATTGCTACCTTTGTCACAGTGTGTTCAGTACTATTGAGTAGCTGGGTTGAATCACCCAGGACGCATGCGTATGTGAACAGTGCGTGTGATTTGACATACATGATGTTGAAAACGGCGTAAAACACCCAACAATACAAACAAAACGACCTTTGAAATCATGATTAGCAATGGCTCCTCGTTCCACACTGTTTTCAGTCCTAACGCATAGCTGGGTTGAATCACCCAGGAAGCACGAGCATGTGAACAGTGCGTGCGATTTGACATACATGATGTTGAAAACGGCGTAAAACACCCAACAATACAAACGAAACGACCTTTGAAATCATGCTTAGCAATGGCTCATCTTTCCTACTGTTTTCAGTCCTAACGCATAGCTGGGTTGATTCTCCCAGGTCCCATCCCATGAGTTTGTGAACTGTGAGAGTGATTGGACATAAATGCTGTTGAAAACGGCCTAAAACTCCGTACAGTGCACTCAAAACGACCTTTGAAAACATGACGAGCAATGGCTCCTTATACCACACTGCTTTCAGTCTTATCGCGTAGATTGGTTGATTCACCCAGGAAGCATGTGTGTGCGAGCAGTGAGGGGTATTTAACATAAATGCTGTTTAAAACGGCCTAAAAAACCCAACAATGCAAGCAAAACGACCTTTGAAAACATGATGAGCAATGGCTGTTTTTACCACAATGTTTTCGATAGTTCATTTGTAGGGAGTGTATGCATGTGGGAACGGGGTTATGGGAAAATCGTTCACTGTACCGCCGAAAGGGATTTGGCCTGCAGAGGTGCGAAGACCCGTGAACAGATTCTAACCCTTTCCCACATGCCTATACTTTATGCCACTTTCCACACTTATTTAGTCATGGAACAACTCGCTTCCAAGATCAAAACCCATACAATGCAAACAAAACGACATTTTAAAGCATGGCGGGCAATTGCTTCTCTTGCCACAATGTGTTCAGGTCTATTGCATAGCTGGGTTGATTCACCCAGGAATCACGAGTGTGTGAACTGACGGGGTGGTATGACTTGAATGATGTGGAAATCGGCCTAAAACACCCAACAATACCAACAAAACGACTTCTGAAAGCAGGACGGGCAATTGCTACCTTTGTCACAGTGTGTTCAGTACTATTGAGTAGCTGGGTTGAATCACCCAGGACGCATGCGTATGTGAACAGTGCGTGTGATTTGACATACATGATGTTGAAAACGGCGTAAAACACCCAACAATACAAACAAAACGACCTTTGAAATCATGATTAGCAATGGCTCCTCGTTCCACACTGTTTTCAGTCCTAACGCATAGCTGGGTTGAATCACCCAGGAAGCACGAGCATGTGAACAGTGCGTGCGATTTGACATACATGATGTTGAAAACGGCGTAAAACACCCAACAATACAAACGAAACGACCTTTGAAATCATGCTTAGCAATGGCTCATCTTTCCTACTGTTTTCAGTCCTAACGCATAGCTGGGTTGATTCTCCCAGGTCCCATCCCATGAGTTTGTGAACTGTGAGAGTGATTGGACATAAATGCTGTTGAAAACGGCCTAAAACTCCGTACAGTGCACTCAAAACGACCTTTGAAAACATGACGAGCAATGGCTCCTTATACCACACTGCTTTCAGTCTTATCGCGTAGATTGGTTGATTCACCCAGGAAGCATGTGTGTGCGAGCAGTGAGGGGTATTTAACATAAATGCTGTTTAAAACGGCCTAAAAAACCCAACAATGCAAGCAAAACGACCTTTGAAAACATGATGAGCAATGGCTGTTTTTACCACAATGTTTTCGATAGTTCATTTGTAGGGAGTGTATGCATGTGGGAACGGGGTTATGGGAAAATCGTTCACTGTACCGCCGAAAGGGATTTGGCCTGCAGAGGTGCGAAGACCCGTGAACAGATTCTAACCCTTTCCCACATGCCTATACTTTATGCCACTTTCCACACTTATTTAGTCATGGAACAACTCGCTTCCAAGATCAAAACCCATACAATGCAAACAAAACGACATTTTAAAGCATGGCGGGCAATTGCTTCTCTTGCCACAATGTGTTCAGGTCTATTGCATAGCTGGGTTGATTCACCCAGGAATCACGAGTGTGTGAACTGACGGGGTGGTATGACTTGAATGATGTGGAAATCGGCCTAAAACACCCAACAATACCAACAAAACGACTTCTGAAAGCAGGACGGGCAATTGCTACCTTTGTCACAGTGTGTTCAGTACTATTGAGTAGCTGGGTTGAATCACCCAGGACGCATGCGTATGTGAACAGTGCGTGTGATTTGACATACATGATGTTGAAAACGGCGTAAAACACCCAACAATACAAACAAAACGACCTTTGAAATCATGATTAGCAATGGCTCCTCGTTCCACACTGTTTTCAGTCCTAACGCATAGCTGGGTTGAATCACCCAGGAAGCACGAGCATGTGAACAGTGCGTGCGATTTGACATACATGATGTTGAAAACGGCGTAAAACACCCAACAATACAAACGAAACGACCTTTGAAATCATGCTTAGCAATGGCTCATCTTTCCTACTGTTTTCAGTCCTAACGCATAGCTGGGTTGATTCTCCCAGGTCCCATCCCATGAGTTTGTGAACTGTGAGAGTGATTGGACATAAATGCTGTTGAAAACGGCCTAAAACTCCGTACAGTGCACTCAAAACGACCTTTGAAAACATGACGAGCAATGGCTCCTTATACCACACTGCTTTCAGTCTTATCGCGTAGATTGGTTGATTCACCCAGGAAGCATGTGTGTGCGAGCAGTGAGGGGTATTTAACATAAATGCTGTTTAAAACGGCCTAAAAAACCCAACAATGCAAGCAAAACGACCTTTGAAAACATGATGAGCAATGGCTGTTTTTACCACAATGTTTTCGATAGTTCATTTGTAGGGAGTGTATGCATGTGGGAACGGGGTTATGGGAAAATCGTTCACTGTACCGCCGAAAGGGATTTGGCCTGCAGAGGTGCGAAGACCCGTGAACAGATTCTAACCCTTTCCCACATGCCTATACTTTATGCCACTTTCCACACTTATTTAGTCATGGAACAACTCGCTTCCAAGATCAAAACCCATACAATGCAAACAAAACGACATTTTAAAGCATGGCGGGCAATTGCTTCTCTTGCCACAATGTGTTCAGGTCTATTGCATAGCTGGGTTGATTCACCCAGGAATCACGAGTGTGTGAACTGACGGGGTGGTATGACTTGAATGATGTGGAAATCGGCCTAAAACACCCAACAATACCAACAAAACGACTTCTGAAAGCAGGACGGGCAATTGCTACCTTTGTCACAGTGTGTTCAGTACTATTGAGTAGCTGGGTTGAATCACCCAGGACGCATGCGTATGTGAACAGTGCGTGTGATTTGACATACATGATGTTGAAAACGGCGTAAAACACCCAACAATACAAACAAAACGACCTTTGAAATCATGATTAGCAATGGCTCCTCGTTCCACACTGTTTTCAGTCCTAACGCATAGCTGGGTTGAATCACCCAGGAAGCACGAGCATGTGAACAGTGCGTGCGATTTGACATACATGATGTTGAAAACGGCGTAAAACACCCAACAATACAAACGAAACGACCTTTGAAATCATGCTTAGCAATGGCTCATCTTTCCTACTGTTTTCAGTCCTAACGCATAGCTGGGTTGATTCTCCCAGGTCCCATCCCATGAGTTTGTGAACTGTGAGAGTGATTGGACATAAATGCTGTTGAAAACGGCCTAAAACTCCGTACAGTGCACTCAAAACGACCTTTGAAAACATGACGAGCAATGGCTCCTTATACCACACTGCTTTCAGTCTTATCGCGTAGATTGGTTGATTCACCCAGGAAGCATGTGTGTGCGAGCAGTGAGGGGTATTTAACATAAATGCTGTTTAAAACGGCCTAAAAAACCCAACAATGCAAGCAAAACGACCTTTGAAAACATGATGAGCAATGGCTGTTTTTACCACAATGTTTTCGATAGTTCATTTGTAGGGAGTGTATGCATGTGGGAACGGGGTTATGGGAAAATCGTTCACTGTACCGCCGAAAGGGATTTGGCCTGCAGAGGTGCGAAGACCCGTGAACAGATTCTAACCCTTTCCCACATGCCTATACTTTATGCCACTTTCCACACTTATTTAGTCATGGAACAACTCGCTTCCAAGATCAAAACCCATACAATGCAAACAAAACGACATTTTAAAGCATGGCGGGCAATTGCTTCTCTTGCCACAATGTGTTCAGGTCTATTGCATAGCTGGGTTGATTCACCCAGGAATCACGAGTGTGTGAACTGACGGGGTGGTATGACTTGAATGATGTGGAAATCGGCCTAAAACACCCAACAATACCAACAAAACGACTTCTGAAAGCAGGACGGGCAATTGCTACCTTTGTCACAGTGTGTTCAGTACTATTGAGTAGCTGGGTTGAATCACCCAGGACGCATGCGTATGTGAACAGTGCGTGTGATTTGACATACATGATGTTGAAAACGGCGTAAAACACCCAACAATACAAACAAAACGACCTTTGAAATCATGATTAGCAATGGCTCCTCGTTCCACACTGTTTTCAGTCCTAACGCATAGCTGGGTTGAATCACCCAGGAAGCACGAGCATGTGAACAGTGCGTGCGATTTGACATACATGATGTTGAAAACGGCGTAAAACACCCAACAATACAAACGAAACGACCTTTGAAATCATGCTTAGCAATGGCTCATCTTTCCTACTGTTTTCAGTCCTAACGCATAGCTGGGTTGATTCTCCCAGGTCCCATCCCATGAGTTTGTGAACTGTGAGAGTGATTGGACATAAATGCTGTTGAAAACGGCCTAAAACTCCGTACAGTGCACTCAAAACGACCTTTGAAAACATGACGAGCAATGGCTCCTTATACCACACTGCTTTCAGTCTTATCGCGTAGATTGGTTGATTCACCCAGGAAGCATGTGTGTGCGAGCAGTGAGGGGTATTTAACATAAATGCTGTTTAAAACGGCCTAAAAAACCCAACAATGCAAGCAAAACGACCTTTGAAAACATGATGAGCAATGGCTGTTTTTACCACAATGTTTTCGATAGTTCATTTGTAGGGAGTGTATGCATGTGGGAACGGGGTTATGGGAAAATCGTTCACTGTACCGCCGAAAGGGATTTGGCCTGCAGAGGTGCGAAGACCCGTGAACAGATTCTAACCCTTTCCCACATGCCTATACTTTATGCCACTTTCCACACTTATTTAGTCATGGAACAACTCGCTTCCAAGATCAAAACCCATACAATGCAAACAAAACGACATTTTAAAGCATGGCGGGCAATTGCTTCTCTTGCCACAATGTGTTCAGGTCTATTGCATAGCTGGGTTGATTCACCCAGGAATCACGAGTGTGTGAACTGACGGGGTGGTATGACTTGAATGATGTGGAAATCGGCCTAAAACACCCAACAATACCAACAAAACGACTTCTGAAAGCAGGACGGGCAATTGCTACCTTTGTCACAGTGTGTTCAGTACTATTGAGTAGCTGGGTTGAATCACCCAGGACGCATGCGTATGTGAACAGTGCGTGTGATTTGACATACATGATGTTGAAAACGGCGTAAAACACCCAACAATACAAACAAAACGACCTTTGAAATCATGATTAGCAATGGCTCCTCGTTCCACACTGTTTTCAGTCCTAACGCATAGCTGGGTTGAATCACCCAGGAAGCACGAGCATGTGAACAGTGCGTGCGATTTGACATACATGATGTTGAAAACGGCGTAAAACACCCAACAATACAAACGAAACGACCTTTGAAATCATGCTTAGCAATGGCTCATCTTTCCTACTGTTTTCAGTCCTAACGCATAGCTGGGTTGATTCTCCCAGGTCCCATCCCATGAGTTTGTGAACTGTGAGAGTGATTGGACATAAATGCTGTTGAAAACGGCCTAAAACTCCGTACAGTGCACTCAAAACGACCTTTGAAAACATGACGAGCAATGGCTCCTTATACCACACTGCTTTCAGTCTTATCGCGTAGATTGGTTGATTCACCCAGGAAGCATGTGTGTGCGAGCAGTGAGGGGTATTTAACATAAATGCTGTTTAAAACGGCCTAAAAAACCCAACAATGCAAGCAAAACGACCTTTGAAAACATGATGAGCAATGGCTGTTTTTACCACAATGTTTTCGATAGTTCATTTGTAGGGAGTGTATGCATGTGGGAACGGGGTTATGGGAAAATCGTTCACTGTACCGCCGAAAGGGATTTGGCCTGCAGAGGTGCGAAGACCCGTGAACAGATTCTAACCCTTTCCCACATGCCTATACTTTATGCCACTTTCCACACTTATTTAGTCATGGAACAACTCGCTTCCAAGATCAAAACCCATACAATGCAAACAAAACGACATTTTAAAGCATGGCGGGCAATTGCTTCTCTTGCCACAATGTGTTCAGGTCTATTGCATAGCTGGGTTGATTCACCCAGGAATCACGAGTGTGTGAACTGACGGGGTGGTATGACTTGAATGATGTGGAAATCGGCCTAAAACACCCAACAATACCAACAAAACGACTTCTGAAAGCAGGACGGGCAATTGCTACCTTTGTCACAGTGTGTTCAGTACTATTGAGTAGCTGGGTTGAATCACCCAGGACGCATGCGTATGTGAACAGTGCGTGTGATTTGACATACATGATGTTGAAAACGGCGTAAAACACCCAACAATACAAACAAAACGACCTTTGAAATCATGATTAGCAATGGCTCCTCGTTCCACACTGTTTTCAGTCCTAACGCATAGCTGGGTTGAATCACCCAGGAAGCACGAGCATGTGAACAGTGCGTGCGATTTGACATACATGATGTTGAAAACGGCGTAAAACACCCAACAATACAAACGAAACGACCTTTGAAATCATGCTTAGCAATGGCTCATCTTTCCTACTGTTTTCAGTCCTAACGCATAGCTGGGTTGATTCTCCCAGGTCCCATCCCATGAGTTTGTGAACTGTGAGAGTGATTGGACATAAATGCTGTTGAAAACGGCCTAAAACTCCGTACAGTGCACTCAAAACGACCTTTGAAAACATGACGAGCAATGGCTCCTTATACCACACTGCTTTCAGTCTTATCGCGTAGATTGGTTGATTCACCCAGGAAGCATGTGTGTGCGAGCAGTGAGGGGTATTTAACATAAATGCTGTTTAAAACGGCCTAAAAAACCCAACAATGCAAGCAAAACGACCTTTGAAAACATGATGAGCAATGGCTGTTTTTACCACAATGTTTTCGATAGTTCATTTGTAGGGAGTGTATGCATGTGGGAACGGGGTTATGGGAAAATCGTTCACTGTACCGCCGAAAGGGATTTGGCCTGCAGAGGTGCGAAGACCCGTGAACAGATTCTAACCCTTTCCCACATGCCTATACTTTATGCCACTTTCCACACTTATTTAGTCATGGAACAACTCGCTTCCAAGATCAAAACCCATACAATGCAAACAAAACGACATTTTAAAGCATGGCGGGCAATTGCTTCTCTTGCCACAATGTGTTCAGGTCTATTGCATAGCTGGGTTGATTCACCCAGGAATCACGAGTGTGTGAACTGACGGGGTGGTATGACTTGAATGATGTGGAAATCGGCCTAAAACACCCAACAATACCAACAAAACGACTTCTGAAAGCAGGACGGGCAATTGCTACCTTTGTCACAGTGTGTTCAGTACTATTGAGTAGCTGGGTTGAATCACCCAGGACGCATGCGTATGTGAACAGTGCGTGTGATTTGACATACATGATGTTGAAAACGGCGTAAAACACCCAACAATACAAACAAAACGACCTTTGAAATCATGATTAGCAATGGCTCCTCGTTCCACACTGTTTTCAGTCCTAACGCATAGCTGGGTTGAATCACCCAGGAAGCACGAGCATGTGAACAGTGCGTGCGATTTGACATACATGATGTTGAAAACGGCGTAAAAAACCCAACAATACAAACGAAACGACCTTTGAAATCATGATTAGCAATGGCTCCTCACAGTTCTCACACAGTGATATGACGGAAAAATTGTGAAAAGTGACACGAAACATCTTTGAGAAGAAACACGTCCAACTGTGGTGTTTTAGAAAGTAGCATAAAACATCATTGAAAAGAATGTATAACCTGCCAGTATCATCTGCATGGCTCTAAAGTTATTCAACTAAAATATATATATAAACATTAATTTAGGAGAAAGTACACCAGTGTGATACCCAAATTGATCGCAAATGTGCGTATTCAACTTGTGTTCCGCATCGCAAACGTTTAGAAGTAGCCTGATCCTAGGTTGATTTGGCATTTGATGGTAGAAGAAACTCTCTTGTATCCGACCATACCATCGGTTTAGCTTAGATCACTATATTCAAGAAATACACCAGGACCCATTCGCATATTTTGCCATACCGGTCTCACACGAGTACTAATTAACTTTAGTGTAAATCAAATCGCATTCAAAGACCCCTTGCAAATCTTCATATAAACTTCAATGTCAAATATACAATATCGGTTGTCTCTCTCGTCTACCCTGTCCTGCGTACCATTCTATTTATCCATCCCCTACATATAGACATAAATACACATATACATATGTATATATAAATAAATAATAATATTAACAAATCAAAAGTAAGCGGGGCATCAAACACATTTTAACAATAAGCTATAAATAGACCAAATTGGTTTTTTTTGTATGTCTATCGATTTTTCACTACTTGTCATCTATAAAAGATGTACCAAACACTGTACTATGAACAGTACAAGCACAGTCTTTTCCTAGAACTATCAGAGACTATCAGAACCCCCTTCCTCCGGACCTTGCGCAGATCACGTCTGTAGACTGATTTAAGTCCCGTCTGCAGTCATACACAGCCTAACAAAGATGTTTTTTATTTCATTTTTATTTGTAAATGTATGCCTAATTGGTTGTTTTTACCATTTTGATGGCCTCACTTGCCTGCGATGCACTAAGCCCTAGAAAGTAACAAAGTAGAAGAAGAGGTCTCTACATAATCAAATATTGGATGGGAGCGCTTTGTAACGTATGTTACTTTTCCGTCCTTATCAGCACGTTATAAGTTGTATATAGCTGTAGTAAACACTTGGAAAATCTTCATTTTTAAATACTTTTGCAGAAATGTTTCTAGGGTGCTTTCTTAAACAAATTATTCTCCCAAGCCATGTTAATAAGTCGAAAATGGTTCTAGGCTATGCTTTTTTGCATTGTTTGACAGGCATCCTATATGCCGGACAGGAAGCAGAACATGTTTGGACTAAAAGGTATCCTATAGGGGCGACTTCACTCTCATATGTTCAGCTGTCCTGTCCGTATTATTAGCAAATCTCCCGCTTTCTCCGAGAGCGCTGCTGTTAACTAAGAAAAGACAAATCACTTTTACAAACGATTATTATTAAATCAAAAAATATAAAAATACAATAAAACATAAACCTGTTATATTTGGCAGTTATCCTATAACGGAAAACGATAAAATAAAGACCTTAATACTGGCGTTTTGAAGGGCGTGAACCTATGTGTTTGAAATAGAAAGTAAATACATTTTGCTGCAAATTGCAGAGTAGATTCTAAATTCTGTATCACACAAATTCCAATGAAATAAGTTTTCTGCAACTTGCAGAGTAAATAACAAATTCTGTATCCCACAAATTCAAATGAAATCATTATGCTGCAAATTGCAGATTTCAATTCCCAATTCTGTATAACAGGCTAAAATCACATCACCTATGTTACGATGGAGTTTCAAAATTCAACACTTATTCTCGCAAGAAATGACAATTTCCCTAACATGGCTTGGCACCGGCAAATTGCTATAGGGCGCCTTGAAATAAACACAAACAATTGTCCCGAAAAACCTGGTGACCCCTAGCATAGAATTGACTTCAAACTGCCCTAACCATTCATGAAATGACCTTAGCCGCTTATGGGCCGCAGATGCTGGCCACTAGGAAATGGTTGAAAAAACCATTTCCTCCGCCAAATTTAAAAATCCCCGCCCACTAAAATTTAGCGGCAGCAAGGCACATTCATTAACATCATAGACCACGCCCTTCCGACTAAATGTAACCCCATTAAATCAGTTAAATGATTAGGTAAACCAGGGTAGCTCCCCGTGTAAAAATGCAACTATTCCCTGACGTATGTTTTCAACAAAAATATAACTACCGGCCTCTGACAGGTGAACCCCGTCCGATGCATACTGGGTGAAATTAAAAGGTAAAAGATTCTTGTGACGGAGATAAAACCCGTTAATCAGCCTGACGTGCTTTACAGCTAACGAGTTCAGCCTCTTCCTAGCCGCGTCTAGCCCTTTGTTACCTGACCATTCTCGTGGAAGGATTTCCGACCATATAATAGTAGTTTTTGGAAAATTAGATTTCAAAAACTCTATTAAACATAAAAAAATTGAATGTAGCTTCTTCAATGGTTTGGTGCCTAAGTCGTTGCCTCCGACATGCAACAGCAAAAAGGAAGGAGGGTCCCTTCTCTTCAACAAGGTAACTAATTTAGCCTTTGTCTTTTCCAAAGTAAGTCCCCCATAACCTTGCCACCACAACTCTGCCTGGACTCCCATGTTCAGCCCTGGATATTGTTATATTGTTCTATTGCTAGTCTAAATATATTCATGTCTATAACCAGAATGCATTGTGTATCCAAAGGTATATCCGCCCAGCTTCTATGAATTAAACATCATCATATCAAATTATATTTTGTGTATCATTAAATCCAGGATTAAATATACCATCATAACAAAACATGGTGTCAGCAGTAAACCAATTTTGGAATTAGGTGATCAATATGCCTTACTAGTGTGAATTTAAACGTTAGAATCATTTTCAAAGGAAAATATTTGTTTAACATTCCAAACAACACGCCATGGAGATGTATGGAGTCTCCATCCCGAAAATGGACTGGGATAGCAGTAACTTACCACAAGCATGGGATAAATTCAAAAGACATGCTGAACTTATTTTCTCGGGACCGCAAAAAGCGAGGAAGAACAGATTTCGTATTTACTTCTTTGGGTAGGCGAGAAAGGTCGCGATGTGCATCAGACTTGGCAAGGTATTTCAGCCGAACAAGCCAAAAAACTTGTTACATACACGGACAGGTTCAAAACATATGTGCAGCCCAAACTCAATCCAATTTTCGCTCGTTTCAAGTTTAACAACATTACACAAGCAAGTGACTCTATTGAAGTTTTTGTCACAAAACATCGATTAGCCGCAACAGAATGCAACTTTGCGGAAACGGACGAGATGATAAGAGATCGGGTGGTATTTGGCACTTCGTCATCAAAAATCAGAGAAAAACTGATAAACGAGGGAGAGAAGCTTACTCTGGATAAAGCAATACAAATTGCTCAAAATTTCGAATACTCCAAAGAGCAACTTAAAACAATGGCAGCCACCGGAGATAACAACCTTCAACAACAGGCATTTGCTATTCGCAAACAAGGAGCCAGGACAAAGGGTTATCCTTCTAGGCAGTATCGACAACATGATCAAAACACTTCTAAACAGCCTCACCAACATGCTCAAGGCAACAAGAAATGTGGAAATTGCGGGAACTCTCATAGCCGACAGTCCAAGTGTCCCGCACAAGGGAAACAGTGCCATTATTGTAAAAAAAATGGAACCACTACATGTCTTGCTGCCGCGCAAAAAAGGATTTTGGTAGCAAACCTGTGCTTGAACTAAATTTAAAAGAGGAATTATCTTCTGATGAAGACTCATTCTATGTTGACACTGTTAAAAGGTCAGGTAATAATATGGTTTCACAAGCGCATGCCAAGTTGTTGGTCGGCCCATCCCAACATTCCATAAGTTTTAAAATAGACACTGGCTCTATGGTAAATATTTTACCTACTAACCATTATAAGCAGCTCAAGTTACACGGTCCGCTATCAGCTACAGATCACACACTGACCTCTTATACAGGCAATACATTAAATGTAGTCGGTACTGTAGACTTGCCGTGTACCTACAAAAGTAGATATATTAATGCGACGTTTTATGTTGTCGAGTCAAACACACAGCCATTATTAAGTTTGGGTACTTCAATTGAACTTGAATTGATTAAACTTACATACGCTATTGACAGTACGCAACAGAACATAGTCAGTGACTATGCTGATCTTTTTAAGGGTGTAGGACTGTTTACTGGAACTTGTTCAATACATCTTAAAGAAAATGCAGTGCCAGTGGTCAATCCATCAAGACGGGTACCACTAGCATTACGTGACAAACTGAAAGACGAGCTTGACAGTATGGTCAAAAATGACATAATTACAAAAGTGACAGAAGCAACCGACTGGGTTAACTCACTAGTTGTCATTGAGAAGCCAAAGACGGGTAAGCTACGCATATGTCTTGACCCTAAAGCCCTCAATGAGGCAATACGTAGACCGTATTATCCTATGAAGACGTTAGAAGACGTTGCTTCACAGCTTTCAGGTGCAAAATATTTTAGTGTCCTAGATGCTAAGCCAGGATATTGGAGTGTTAAGTTAAATAACCAATCATCTTACTTGACGACTTTTAATACACCATTTGGTCGATATCGCTATTTGCGATTACCGTTTGGTTTGAATTGTTCACAAGACGTGTTCCAACAGAAAATAGACGAGGCAATCGAGGGTTTACCTGGTGTTTCGGCTATTGTTGACGACGTGTTGGTCACAGGACGAACACAATTAGAAATGGACACAAACTTACGTAATCTTCTCTCAAGAGCTAGAGAGAAAGGTATACGTTTCAATCCTGACAAATGTGTATTTGGTGTGCAAGAAGTTTCATATTTTGGTCACATATTGAGCTCTGACGGAATCAAGCCTGATCCTGAGAAGGTTAAAGCTATTGAGAAAATGGCAGCACCATTATGCAAATCTGAGTTTGAGACTATACTTGGTATGGTTAACTATCTTACTAAATTCGCACCAAACTTGGCAGAGGTTACACACCCTCTCAGATCGCTTCTTAAGAAAGACGTAGACTTTTTATGGGACAAACCACAGGAGCAAGCGTTCAAACAGGTCAAAGAAATAATTACTAAGAGCCCTGTGTTGACATATTTTGACCCTAAAAAGCCGTTGACATTACAGGTAGACTCGAGCCAGGCAGGTATCGGAGCTGTTATGTTGCAAGATAACAAGCCTATCGCTTATGCGTCAAAATCATTGACAAAGACGGAGCAAAATTATGCAATGATAGAAAAGGAGACATTGGCCATAGTATTTGGATGCAAAAGGTTTCATTCTTATACGTATGGTAGACACGTGTATGTCCAATCTGACCATAAACCTATAGAGGCCATAATGAAAAAGCCTTTATCTGCTGCCCCGTTACGACTGCAACGCATGTTATTACAGCTACAGAAGTATGACATTGAGGTCAAACATTTAAGCGGGAAAAGTATTCCAGTTGCGGATACTCTTTCAAGACACTACCTTACAGATACATACCCAGACTTGTCTGACGGACTTGATGTCCATATACATACTATATCTAGTTTAAACATGTCCGACTAACGACTACAAAGTGTCAAAGATGCGACAGACACAGATTCACAGTTTTGTACTCTTAAACGAGTCATACGTGACGGATGGCCAGACTTACGGAAAGACTGTATAGCCAGTGTTATTGAATACTGGAACCACAGAGACGAACTGTCTGTAATTGACGACATCATCTTTAAAGGTGAGAAAATAGTTATTCCACATAGTTTGCGTAAATCAATGATTGAAGCCGTGCATATAGGTCACATGGGTGTTGATAAATGCACGAAACGTGTACGTGACGTGATGTTTTGGCCAGGTATGACAAAAAGTATCACTGAATATGTCTTAGAGTGTGAAACATGCCTCACACATAGAAGTTCAAACGCGAAAGAACCTTTAAAACCACACCCAGTACCTGACCATGCTTGGCAAGTTATTGGTACAGACATTTTTACGCTTGACAACGTAGACTACTTAGTCACGGTTGACTATTATAGTCGATTCTTCGAATTAGACAAACTACCAGACACGAAAAGCGTGACAATAATCCGCAAACTTAAATCACATCTTGCGAGACATGGAATTGCACACAAAATTATCAGTGATAATGGTCCACAATATTCATCGGATCAGTTTGCAAAGTTTGCAAAGGAGTGGGGATTCGATCATACCACTTCAAGTCCTCTCTACGCGCAATCAAATGGTCTTTCGGAGGTCACAGTAAAAACGGTCAAAAGTATCCTTCGCAAAGCCATAAGTGATAATAGAGATCCTTACTTGGCAATACTTGAGTATAGAAATACCCCTTTGGAATGTGGGTATTCCCCGTCTCAATTACTCATGAGTAGGCGTTTAAGATCAATATTGCCTACAACACATAAACACCTTGACCCGAAAGTTGTTGATTCAAAAGAAATCCAAACCAAGTTATTTAACTCTCGCTTGATTCAAAAACAAAACTATGATAAAACAGCTAAACCCTTGAAATCCCTCAAAACAGGTCAATCAGTTAGAGTTCAAATGAAAGGTAAATGGTTACCAGCTGTTATTCTTGACAAACACGAGAATAGATCATATTCTGTACAAACACAGAATGGTGCAATATATCGTAGAAACAGACGCTTTTTACTGCCCACAAATGAAAACCTCGACATCACAGAAAATATGCCGAATATTGTTCTACAGCAAGAAACACCTGATCGACCCGCTTTAGACAATTACACATCAAAATCACAAATTTCCCCACAGCAACCTCTAGATGAAAACAATAAACAAATCGTTAACCAATCTACCTCCCAGCCATATGTAACCCGATACGGTCGCACTGTGAAACCAAATTCATTATACTCTAGTGATAACTGGAAAAAGTAAACTTTACTATACTGTAGTACATCGAAATTCCAGCGTAGATAAGAACTGTTCATTGATTACATGTGATTTTATTGAAAAATGTTTTATTTTGGAATCGTATTGATTATGTAATGTTATATGTTTCGTTAATTGTATAACATTTAAAAGAAGGGAGATGTTATATTGTTCTATTGCTAGTCTAAATATATTCATGTCTATAACCAGAATGCATTGTGTATCCAAAGGTATATCCGCCCAGCTTCTATGAATTAAACATCATCATATCAACTTATATTTTGTGTATCATTAAATCCAGGATTAAATATACCATCATAACAAAACAGATATAACCGTTTTACTACTAGAAAACTTCTTCTAATCAAAGATGAACCAACCAGCCAGATCTGAGGTACAGCTGAAATTACTCGCTCCGTATTAACTAACAATAAGAGAACTAATAATTTCAAATTAACCTATTCGTAAATGTATGTTAAAAGTAAAAGCAGTATAATTACTACGACAAAGGCGGCAACGACCTGACGTCCCTTTCAGGACATATATACGCCCTGTAAGCATTTGAAGCCCATCTGCGAGCTTCCTTAATTTTTTCCACAGACCAACCCATTTGGGCTGCCCTAGTAGCTGCCCCCAAGCGAAAACTATGGGATTTGTATCCATAGAGGTTGGGATTGATAGCTTTCAAGGCATTCTGTAATATTGCTGAGAACTGGTAACGGGTAAGTGGTTTACCGTTAAAATGACAGAACAGTGGCCCCGGAACTGATGGACGAAATTCAAGGTACTGTAGCAAAGACTTGACAGGGCATATACTAGCCCCCGTGCGTTCTAATTTAAGAGACGTACCTGAACCTAATTGGTCCCACTTAGAGTAGCGAATGGACACCAGAATGGCCCCGTCATGCATGGGTTTAATATCTTGAATACACAAAACTTTTAAATCGACTACCCCTTGTTTGTGAATTGTAAGTTCCCCTACTCGGAAGAAACCAAAAAAAGGCTAAACTGTACGCTGCTGAAAAAAAGGATCGATTCATAATGATCCCGACAAACTGCTGAAGTCATAGTCAGAATGCCTCCCATCAATGAAAGAGTAATAGGCAGCCTTAGTCTTTTATCTTTCCCACTACGTTTGAAACCCTCTTTAAGCTTGCCAATTAGAAAATGCTTCGTATTGTCTTGACAATGTGATACTTTACACTGAAAACTGATAGCTGACAAATAAAGATGAGCCGTTCTATGACTGAAACCCTCAAGGGACATATAGGAAACAAAAAGGGAGATATGCTCCACTGGTGGGGGCCAAAACTCGCGCAATTGGTACATAGCGCGAAACTTTTTGAAGGATGCTAAACCAGTGTCGTAGGCTCTAGCTGTGTTTGGCGCCACTGAAGCAGTTAGCAATCTTCTAGACTCAGACCGGAGATCAGATGTCGGAAAACGAGGGGTATGGCTTCTGGGTCCAATAGAGCGTTTGGTGCTAATACCCTGAATCTTTTCCACTTCTGACGAGAAATAGCATCGGCTATACAATTACTCTTAGAAGCAATATGCACAGCTTTAAAAACAATAGTATATGACATAGAAAGTTAGACGAAAGGTCTGACCAATTGCATGAGCCTCTTTGACTTTGATGATTGCTTATTCATGACCCACACCAAAGCCTCGTTGTCTATGTTAAATGATACTTTTTTATTTGCAAGATTCGGCCCCCAGAGATATAAAGCTAGTAACACAGGAACCATCTCCAAAAATGAGAGATCCTTTAAAGCTGATGAACTTTCCCATTCCCTTGGCCATGGGAAATAACTCCATCTGTCGGCAAAGTAACAGCCTGCCCCGAGATGACCTGCACCAGCGCTGTCCGAGAACAATTGCAAATCCTCGTTGGTAAACCACCGGGAAGGTGGGATATAAGTTATACCATTAAAATCACGTAAAAATCGTTTCCAAACCCTCATGTCTTCTAACATGCCTTTAGAAATGCGTAGTTGGGCTTCTTTAAATGACTCATGGCATCATAAAATCTCCTCAGGAAAGCCCGAATTGAACGAATGGCCCTACTAAAGAAACTTAACTTTCCAACAAAGCTCTGTAGCTGGCGTAATGTTATTTTGTTTTTACTGGATAGTTCAGAGAGCAATTTAGAGAATTCCTCCACCTTATGATCAGGTATACGAACGGCCATTTGCCCAGTATCGATTTCCAACCCCAAAAATATCATAACCGTGGTTGGATTAATGGACTTTTCGACTGCTAAGGGAACGCCTAATTCTAAGCAAAGGAACTCAAATGTGTTTACTAAATGATGGCAGTCTAATGAGTTTGCCTTTCCAGCAAAGATAAAAATCATCCAGCATATGATCTAGATTACCATCACCAGCCTCTTTGGCCACCAGCCAATGTAGAAAAGTAGAAAACTTCTCAAATAACTGAGCACTCTGGCTTAAACCCATTGGTAGAAATTTATCAACATAATAACTGTTGTTTACTATGATATCCAATAATGGAAAATCCTCAGTGCGAATTGGTAACAGGCGATAGGCAGATTTCAAATCCCTCTTTGCAATAAGTGTTGATGGGCCTAACTTATAAATCATATCAGTCACCTTATCAAACGAGGTGTACTGAACCGAGCAAAAAGAAACATCTATTCCGTCGTTAATACTTGAACCTATTGGATAGGATAAATGAGTTATCATTCTCCATCCCCCATCCGACTTTGGTACAACGCCCACTGGGGAAACCCTCAGATTTGAAAATGGTGGTTGGGGGAAAGGACCTGCTAACCTACCTAGGGATATTTCCTTATTTATTTTATCTAAGAGATGGCACTCCTGATCGAAAGCCGACTTTAAATTCTTAAACTCACATACAACCCTTGGGCCTTTAAATTCTATTTTAAAACCATTCCGGAATCCATTCACTAATATATGGGCATTCCGAAAATTGTCATAATTGGCAATGAATGTTATAAATTTTGGAATATTAATGGGGGAATGACCTGTATGTATTAAGGAATTATGGTGCAGTAAATCTGCGTTACTGATTTGGTGCCTGACTTGGCGCCGAGTTCCTAAACTGGTATCTGGATGGTCTCGGACCTGGCCATCTGGCTTGCCTTTGGTTCTGTCCAAAACTAGCCGGTCGTCTACAGACTTGGGATTGATGGTTCCCACTACAAATTAAACATTGGTGAACAAACGGGCAGAAATTACGAGAACAGGCTCTGTAATTGAAGTCATAACATTTTTTGCTTGGAGCAGTAGTACTAACCGCCTGGTTGACCATAGCAGATGGGCCCATGCAGAGCAGCCACAGCTCTTGGTCCACCTCTGCAAACGATCTATATAGAGGGCTGTCGGCAACCCGAAGTCGAAATTGAGTATCATATGTTAAAAAACCTAAACCCAGATGCCTTTTGGCCGCAGCTCTAATAGTCGCCAAGTACTTAAGCAGGTCCTGAGCCCTTTCTGGGTGGGCTGACAAGTAGATGCTTGAAAAAATTATGAATGCATCCGACCATGCCTCAATAGAGGTTATTCTCTTCGAAAAGGGCTGAGACGCGACAAGTTGTCCCAAATTGTCGATTGACAACCTGGTTGTTTGCTGCTCCGCCCCGGCACCCTGTTGTAAAAGAGCACCGAGGTCAACATATTGCCCCAAAACAATTTTTTCCCTTAAATTCTGGGAGACATGGGACCCTATTTGGGCGTGTACACTTTTGACACTGATTGGATTAAAAAATTTACCCATGTCTGGATTCTGCAAAAAGCCACCCATCTCTGCCGACATCGACGGAACTTCAGTGCCCGCAGCCTCCTGTGGCGCTGGTCGAGGCTCTGTTGGCATCTCTTGTTGCTCTGTTGCTGGCACATTGACCAATACCGGAAACGCATTTGTAGTCGTGGCCTTCCTTTTCGTGGTGGGAACTGGAACAGCCTTTGGAACCTTCCTTTTCGTGGCCATAACCGGAACTGCGTCTGGAGCCGGGGTCTTCCTATTCGTGGCCCTTCGTTTCATTTTGACGATAAATATGCAATTATTTCCTATCCAAAATTATGAAGATGCCGGTGAAACGTGAGAAATTCCGCCTCGTGAAATATACCCGACCGATAGTAAAATTCTAAGGAGGCCGTCAAACAACCCGAGTTATTCACTAATGGAATAACACTCATTATATGGCAGTAGTGATTCAATTTTGACAATATGATAGCTACTGTTGCTGGTTGTACGTGCTTCTGTGCTGTGGAAAGAAATATGACAAATATAATCAATATTTCAATGTGCATACATGTACATCTGAACACAGTATAGACCAATAATAGATTGTACATATGTACAATGAGTTATGGGTTTGTATTTGTGTTTTTCTTTTGACAAATTAAGCTTTAGAAAATCTCCAAAGAATGAAATGAACAATAAAAAAATGATATGATCTGCAAATCAGAGAAAAACTGTTATACAACACAATTCAGCATGATTGGGGTTTAGATGAAAAAAAACGCAAACTTTTTTTAAAAAAACATTTGTATGTATGTTTTTATTCTTATGATAAATTTGAAAAATCTTGATGTAAGGTATGAGAGACGTTGGCCACGACCTCTCCATACCTATGGACGTGGCAAATAAAGTTTGGAAAAAAAAAAAAAAAATCAATGTGCTATGGAAAAACATGTTTAAATGTGATGAAATGTTATCATACCTTTATACACGGCGTCTTGCACGCATAACTCACTTACGGAAACATGCTATACAACTTAAAGTGTCATAGAGTTGCTTCTGTCTAACCTAAACATTAATTCCGTTTGAAAGTATAGATACTTTGGCAAATGCCAGCGCTGAACGTAACGGAAAAATAATCATAACTTGAAACCACAAAACTAACACTTAAGACGAAAATGTACTGAATATAATGAAAGTGACTAAGGGGTTCTTTATAATCTGAAAATGAACGACTACCTGAACAATTAACTGCATTATTGTATACAATATATTGTAACACAAAGGCCGTACATTGGCTAACGGAAGCAAACATTTAACAAGAACACCACGTCAAAAAATATTATCATATCTTATATGACGGTATTTTGCACACACGGTGTGAATTAAAATGTCAAGGAGTGGCTACTGTCTTATGTAGTAAATGCTTCCCTATGAAAGTATAGATTCTTTACAATCAGGAAATGAACGGCTACTGGAACAATGAACTGCATTATTATATATAATATATTGTAACACAAATGCCGTACATTGACTAACCGAAACCAACTTACAAAAACGCTATTACTATTGACAAAGTGATAGCTACTGTTGCTGGTTGTACGTGCTTCTGTGCTGTGGAAAGAAATATGACAATATGACATAGGTAATTATTATATATAATACATTGTAACACAGATGCCGAGCATTTTCTAACTAAAGGCAGCTTTTAATAATAACACTATTGCTATTGACAAGTAATATGTACTGTTGGTTGCGGTACGTACTTCTGTGCTATGGAAAAAAATGTTTAAATGTGATGACATTTTATCATAACTTTATACACGGCGTCTTGCACACATAACCCAATTATGGTAACATGCTATATAACTTAAAATGTCATAGAGTTGCTTCTGTCTAACCTAAACATTAATTCCGTTTGAAAGTATAGATAATTTGGCAAATGCCAGCTCTGAATGTAACGGAATAATAATCATAACTGGAAACCACAAAACTAACACTTAAGGCGAAAATGTATCAAATATAATAAAAGTGACTAAGAGGTTCTTTATAATCTGGAAATGAACGACTACCTGAACAATTAACTGCATTATTATATACAATACTTTGTAACACAATGGCAGTACATTGGCTAACGTAAACAAACTTGTAACAATAACACGTCACGAAATACTTTCATACCTTTTTAGACGGTATTTTGCTGACTTAAGGCGAATATACAATACGGTATGAATTAAAATGTCAAGGAGTTGCTACTGTCTTATGTAGTAAATGCTTCCGTAGTAAATGCTTCCGTATGACAGTCTAACTAAAGGCAGCTTTTAATAACAACACTATTGTAATAAATAATAGCGACTGTTGGTTGCTGTACGTAACTTTGTGCTATGGAAATAAATAAATGTTTAAATGTGATGAAATGTTATCATACCTTTATACACGGTATCGTGCACACATAGACCACGTATGCGAACATGCTGTATAATTTAAAATGTCAAAGAGTGGCTGCTATCTAATCTAAACATTGCTTCCGTTTGAAAGTATAGATAATTTGGCAAATGCTAGCGTTGAACGTAACGGAATAATAATCATAACTTGAAACCACAAAACTAACACATAAAGCGAAAATGTACCGAATAATAATAACAAGAGGCCCAAGAGGGCCAGTATCGCTCCACGGCCATAAGGCAAAAATAAAATCTCCAAACAGCCCTGCCCCCTGGTGGCTATTTTTTTTACCAACCACGAAGGCTTAAAGGAATGTTTCTGCAAAATTATTTGAAAATCGGCCTGACACTTTCGGAGGAGAGGATATTTTACACTATAGCCATATAAGGCAAAATAGCCCCACCCCCTGGCAGCCATATTTTTCAACCAATCGACATGGCTTGAAGGAATCTGATAGAGGGTAAGCCTAGAAACATTTCTACAAAATTATTTGAATATCAGCCAAACACTTTCGGAGGAGAAGATTGTTTAAGTTTTCACTATGGTCATATAAGGCAAAATAGCCCCGCCCTCTGGCTGCCACGTTTTTTGACCAATCAACATGGCTTGAAGGAATCTAATAAAAGGTCACCCAAGGAACATTTCTACAAAATTATTTGAAAATCGGCCTGACACTTTTGGAGGAGAAGATTTTTTTTAAGTTTTCTCTTTAGCCATATAGGCAAAATAGCCCCGCCCTGTGACGGCCATGTTTTTTTAACCTATCAACATGGCTCGAAGGAATCTGATAGAGGGTCACCCATGGAACATTTCTACAAAACATTTTGAAAATCTGCTGAACACTTTTGGAGAAGAAGATTTTTTAAGTTTTCACTATTGCAATATAAGGCAAAATAGCCCCGCCCCCCTGGCGGCCATGTTTTTCAATCAATCAACATTTCTTGAAGGAATCTAATAAAGAGTCACCCAAGGAACATTTCTACAAAATTATTTGAAAATCGGCCTGACACTTTTGGAGAAGAAGATTTTTTAAGTTCTCACTATTTTTTTTATTTCGGTTGCCATGGAAACCAGAATTTCGAATGGATAAAAGAAAATTGAAGGAATTTAGTAAAGGACATTGAGAGGATGCTTCCCATGAAGTTTCAACCAAATTGGCCAAGTGGTTAGGGAGAAGAAGTCGTTTAAAGGAAAAAAGTTAACGCACGCACGCACGCACGCACGCACGCACGCACGCACGCACGCACGCACGCACGCACGCACAACGGACAATTCGCCATGACATAAGCTCGACTGGCTTTCAGCCAGTGGAGCTAATAATAATAATAATAAACACTGGTTGTCGTTAAATATAAAATATTCTTTTTAATCTGAAAATGAATAACTTTCTAGAAAAGCATTATCTTATTTATTATATACAACACATCGTAGATCACAAATATAACGTCTGCTTACGAAACGCAAATTTTAACAATAATGATATTATTGCGAAGTTATGAACACGGTTGCCCGATTTGCTTGCTTACGTGACAACTGACTCAGACAGGAAAGGAAAGGAATGAACTTAAATGTCACAAAGTTACCATAACTGTATACATGTATTCGGCTTATGTTAGGCGAACCGGCAATGCTGTATAAGTTAAAATGACAAGGAGTGACTAAGGGGATCTTTATAATCGAAAAATGATTGACTACCTGAACAATTAACTGCATTATTATATACAATACAATACAATACAAAATATTTTATTTGCAATCATGTACAAGCAGTACAAATAGCAAAATACAGAGAATATAATGTAATGTGATGATGTAGTTTCAATAAGTCAGATAGTGTTGAGAAGGTTTGTTATTAAATGATCTAAAAATCCATATGAATAGCACAATTTGTATGCTACAGGCTAGCTAAGGTAACTATTAAAATATGTTGAATTATATTGATTGTATATAGAGATTGTTAGTATATAAGAACAGAATGTATTGTTTAATTATTTGTGATAGCTTCATTTCTTCTTTTATTAGCATAATAGATGAATTTAGCAATATTAAAGATTTCTTTTTTATTTGAAGAAGACATACGAGTTGTAAATTTGTTTATTGTTGGCCACTTGCAGAAACACGGGTTTAAGAACTTTGAACGCAAAATATAGAGAAAGGGGCATACGAGAAGGAAGTGGTATTCGCTTTCAACTACATTTTGATTACATAACTTACAAGTTCTTTCTGATCTTTGGATATTACGATGCCTTCCTTTTTCTATTTCTAAATTATGAGATGATGTTCGAAATTGGCATAATGCTATTCTTAATTTTCTATCATGTATATTGTTTAAGTAATCTTCTTGATTGAATGAATGTTTGAATAATCTGTAATAGGACAGTCGCTCAGAATTGTTAATGTTTGAATACCAAGATTGGTAGTATTGATCAAATATGCGTTGTTTTAATGAACAAAATTGTATTAATTCACTGTTTTGTTGTATCCACAAGTTAGTATGTCCTAGTGATTGTAAAAGAATTTTAACATGATGGGCCCAATTAAGTCCTGTATAAGTAAGATTGTTATTAGCATCATTTTTAAGCATATTGTATACAATTTTAGTGATATTATTATCTGCTAGTTTTAGTATTTTAAACCAATAGCGGATCATGTTACATTGTCTTATAATTCTTAAAGGTAATCTTCTAAGTTCTCCATATATACTTGATATATTGGTTGATTTTCTAACACATAGAATGCGTCTACAAAATTTGTTGTGTATACCTTCTACATCTGTGCCTAAATGGTATGACCATATTTCAGAGGCATAGTGAATGACAGGTAATACTACCAAATACAGTCAAATAACTCACTTTTTTTTTTATTTATACTGAACTCAAATTTGTTGAAAACAGAAATTAAACCATCTGATGATCTAGAAGCATTTTCAGCTAACCTTTTTTGAGACCTTAGCCAATTACCGTTTTTGTAAAAATAAATTCCTAAGTATTTGAAACAATTTACAATTTCAACGTTTTCATTATATAAGAAAAAGTCATGTGTTGTCGGGATTCTACTTTTTTCAAAGATCATGACTTTGGTTTTATTTATGTTAATTTTCATTTTCCATTTATTGCAATAATATTCAATGTCATTTAGCATCGATTGTTAGCTTGATGCTGATGTTGCAAATAGAGCCTGGTCATCAGCAAACAGCAGCAGAAAGAGCCGTAATTGTTCTATTATAAACACTCCGTCAAGATTGTAATTTATGTTATTAAGAATGTCATTTACAAACATTATGAAAAGTAAACTTGAATTTGAATCGCCTTGCTTGACACCTGTCAATGAATCAATGCTAGCAGATATTTCATCGTTGAATTTGATTGCAGACTTAACAGACGAATACATAGCTTTAAGTGCATTGATCATTTTAGTACTGATACCCTGACAAGTTAGTTTATGCCACAGGAAAGCTCTATTTATGTTATCAAAACATTTTTCATAGTCTATGAAAGCTGTATAGAGGTTTTTTTCCTGAATTTAAAACTTTAGCAATAATTGAATGTAATATGAATATACAGTCAACTGTATTTTTGTTTTTTTGATAACCAAATTGACAATTATTGATATTGTTATTTTTTTCATTCCATAATTTCAATCTATTATAGATTATTTGTGAATATACTTTTGAAAGAATACTATTTAACGTTATTCCTCTATAATTCTTAGGGTCAGTCGAGACTCCACCTTTAAATATAGGTACAATATAACCCAATGCCCATTTCTCAGGATATGTGGAATTTTCGAATAAATGATTGACGATATTTAATAAAATTGTACTTATTATTTCAAAAGATGCCTTTATTATCTCTGCTGAAATATTATCGGGGCCACTTGCTTTTCCGTTATTTTGCGATAAAACGGCAGTTTTAAGCTCTGCCATTATAATCGGGTTGTCTAACTCCACGTCGGCAATATGGGTGGTATTAGAGTCGCTGTTATCGTTTCGATCGTTTATATTAACATTTTCATATAAATCTTCAAAGTGCTCATAAAAGTCTTGAATTTTAATGGGACTATCCTGATTATTTTTTTCTTGATTATATGACTTTTTAATGGACTTCCAGAAGTTCCGTGGTTCAGATTTTGCAATATTTTCTAATTTTATAGCTTCATTTCTCATAAAATTTCGCTTGGCTCTTTGTTTTGCATTATTGTATTTATTTTTAGCTTTTAAATAAGTGTGTCTTTTTTCATCCGAGTTAATTTCATTAAATTTTATTTTAGCTTGTTTTAAATTATCTTTTGCTAAAATGCAATTTTGATCAATCCATTTTGGTTTAACATTGTTTTTATTATTCTATGTAAAACGTTTATTAAATGCGGAGTTTGCATTCTTAGATACAAAGTCAGTAAGACTATCTACATGGTCATATACTAGATTTGTATTAGACATTGTATGGTTAAGTATTTCAATATTGTTGAGTAATGATTGTTGAAAATGTGTCACTTTGTCTTCATCAAATATTAATTTATCAACAAAAACAGCTGATGACTTATTTTTACATTTCCTATTTTTCCTTTTTATGAAGGAAAAATATAAACAACAGTGATCGGAAAATTCATTCCAGTCTAAAACTTTGAAATTGTTTAAAACGTGAATATCTTCTACTTTTAATAGCAAATAATCGACTGTACTCATGCCACGTAATGAACTATAAGTAAATCCACCATATGGAACGCCTTAACTGCCTTATTTGACGTTACAACTTGATGTTCAGTTGCAACATCATTACATATGACGCTTTCACCTTGATGTGTGACCCTTTTATATATACATGCGACGACAAATCTAATACATGTGCCTGTTTTATAATTACATGAGACTGAATAATCATTTCGGTGGTGAAATCAACATTGCGTGTGGCAATTTCACCTTTATATGGGACACATTAATCCATCCATGTGACAACATTTCTAATACATGTGCCTGTTTTATAATTACATAAGACTGAATAATCATTTTGTGTGGTGAAGTCAACATTGCGTGTGGCAACATTTCTAATACATGTGACGGTTTTATCAGTATACGCTCTATGTAATGCTCTTGTCATTACGTGTGACCAAATGTTCTATACGTGTGACCAAATGTTCTTTACGTGTGACCAAATGTTCTATACGTGTGACGAAATGTTCTATACGTGTGACCACATGTTCTTTACGTGTGACCAAATGTTCTATACGTGTGACCAAACGTTCTATACGTGTGACCACATGTTCTATACGTGTGACCAAATGTTCTATACGTGTAACCAAATGTTCTATACGTGTGACCAAATGTTCTATACGTGTGACGAAATGTTCTATACGTGTGACGAAATGTTCTATACGTGTGACCAAATGTTCTTTACATGTGACCAAATGTTCTTTACGTGTGACCAAATGTTATATACGTGTGACCACATGCTCTATACGTGTGACCACATGTTCTATACGTGTGACCAAACGTTCTATACGTGTGACCAAACGTTCTTTACGTGTGACCAAATGTTCTATACGTGTGATCGCATTCTTAATACATGTGGCGGTACTATCATTACATGTGACAGAAAAGCCTTTTTGTGTGGTGGAGTAATCTTTACGGGAGATAGTTTCACCCTGATGTGTGGCTATTTTATTTATACATGTGATGGTTTTATCATTATATGTGACATAATTGTCATTCCAAGTGGTAGTTCCACCTTGATATGTGACGACACTTCTAATACATGTGACGGTTTCATCATTACATGTGACTGAAAAGTCATTTTGTGTGGTGGAGTAATCTTTACGTGGGATAGTTTCACCCTGATGTGTGGCTTTTTTATTTATACATGTGACGACAATTATTATATATGTGACGATTTTATCATTATATGTGACAAAATCGTCATTCCATGTGGTAGTTTCACCTTGATATGTGACACATTTATTCATACATGTGACGACATTTCTAATACATGTAACGGTTTTATCAGTATGTGTGACAGAATCGTTATTCCATGAGGTGTGGTAATTTCATCTTGACATGTGAAACTTTTATTAATACATACGACGATACCATTAATACATGTGCTGGTTTTATCATCATATGTGACAAAATGCAGTGCTTCAATCCATCTGCCCCTCGTGGTTCCACTTTTGTTAGTAACTCACGAGCTCCGTTCCTAACTCTTACACGATCTCCAATAGTCGTAACTCGTATGTTGATTAGTTGTGTGTCAGTAAGCGATAGAATAGTATCCAATTCAATCTTTTGTTCATAAAACTTCTCGATTAAACCATGCACACCTAATGATTCTAACAATGTTGCTATATTTGCCGCCATCTTGTTCGTTAAAGTACCCAAAGAGACTGGACCAACCGAAATCGACCTAAGACCGAAATCGACCACCGAAATCGACCATGGGACCGAAATCGACCTCAAATTCAACTTAATCGACATTTTTTGTTATTGTTTCGATGTATTATAAACACTTATGTAGTTATGATATACTTTAGTCAATACAATACATAAAAAAATACTTTGTTCTCAACGAAATCGACTTTTCATTCTCCGAGACAGAAATCAACCTCCGAAATCGACGACCCCGAGACCGAAAAGTATTTTTCTATATATTCTATTGATTAAGGTATATCATAACAAATATATTGTTTATAATATATCAAAGAATTAAAAAATATTTTCGATTTAGGTAAATTTGAGGTCGATTTCGGTCTCATGTCGAATTCGGTCTCAGGTCGATCTCGGTCTCAGGTCGATTTCGGTCTCAGGTCAATTTCGGAGAGTGAAAAGTCGATTGCGTTAAAAACAAAGTATTTTTGTTTTATATATTTTATTGACTAAAGTATATCTACATACTTATTTATTATATACCAAATAAATAATATATGTCGATTTCGGTGCATTTGAGGTCGGAAATCACGAGACGATTTCGAAGAGTGAAAAGTCGATTTCGTTGAGAACAAACTATTTTTTTTTATATATTTTATTGACTAAAGTATATCATAACTACATAATTGTTTATAATATATCGAAAAAATAATTAATAAATGTCGATTAAGGTGAATTTGAGGTCGATTTCGGTCTCAGGGTCGATTTCGGAGGTCGATTTCGGTCGTCTTAGGTCGATTTCGGTCTTAGGTCGATTTCGGAGAGTCAAGGGACTCACGGAAAGGTGTTCACATAGGGCGAGTTCATATGGGATCCGAGAACAGCCCAAGTGCACTCGGAATCCATTTGAACGGTGATACTTTTAACCTTAGAGACGTCATTTTGATTTCAAAATGGCGACTAACGATGTTTACTACTCATTCGGAATATCTCGGTGATGAATGCTTCATCAATGGATGATGAAGGATTACGGAATTACCCGAGAGTTCCGAATGGTTTACTACTAAGACGAGGAAACACCGTTCAGATGGAAAGCATTAGTGGGCATGTTTTTCTGAATTTATATTTAGACATGACGTCATTTCTCTATCCTAGAGAAGCCCATCTGAACTCGCCCATATATAGATCGAACCGCCACACGTATAGAACATTTGGTCACACGTAAAGAATATTTCGTCACACGTATAGAACATTTGGTCACACGTATAGAACATTTGGTCAAACGTATAGAACATTTGGTCAAACGTATAGAACATTTGGTCACACGTAAAGAACATTTGGTCACACGTAAAGAACATTTCGTCACACGTATAGAACATTTCGTCAAACGTATAGAACATTTCGTCACATGTATGGATTAATGTGTCCCATATAAAGGTGAAATTGCCACACGCAATGTTGATTTCACCACACAAAATGATTATTCAGTCTCATGTAATTATAAAACAGGCACATGTATTAGTTTTGTTGTCGCATGTATATATAAAAGGGTCACATATCAAGGTGAAAGCGTCATATGTAATGATGTTGCAACTGAACATCAAGTTGTAACGTCAAATAAGGCAGTTACGGCGTTCCATACCACCAGGTACGTCATTATGCAGTCGTCCGTTCGCGATAATATGACTGGTAGATTTACATAGTGAAAGCAGACGACGCCCGTTACCATCAATAGTAGTGTCAACATTAGCACGTGGAGGAATGTTTACATTCGAGTCATCTGAGAAAGGTGTCTAACTCAAAGTATCAGATTCGTCTATTGTATCCGATAAATTGGAATAAATTGTAACACAAAGGCCGTACATTGGCTAATGGAAGCAAACATTTAACAAACATTTAACAAGAACACTACGTCACGAAATATTATCATACATTCTTAGACGGTATTTTGCACACTTAATGCGATATACCATACGGTATGAAATAAAATGTCAAGGAGTGGCTACTGTCTTATGTAGAAAAAGTATAGATTCTTCATAATCTGGAAATGAACGACTACTGGAACAATGAACTGCATTATAATATATAATATATTGTAACACAAATGCCGTACATTGACTAACCGAAACCAACTTTTAACAAGAACACTATTACTATTGACAATGTGATAGCTGTTGTTGCTGGTTGTACGTGCGTCTGTGTTGTGGAAATAAATATGACAATGTGACATAGGTAATCAATATTTCAATGTCACGAAATGTTATCATACTATTATACACGGTAGTTTGCACATTTAAGGCGAATACAATATTAACTGAATTATTATATATAATACATTGTAACACAGAAGACGTACATTTTACAACTAATGGCAGCTTTTAATAATAACACTATTGCTATTGACAAGTAATAGCTACTGTTGGTTGCGGTACGTACTTCTGAGCTATAGACATAAATCAATGTTTAAATGTGATAAATTTTATTATACCTTTACACACGGCATCTTGCACACATAACCCACTTATGGGAATATGTTATATAACTTAAAATGTCATAGAGTTGCTCCTGTCTAATCTAAACAATGCTTCCGTTTGAAAGTATAGATAATTTGGCAAATGCCAGCGCTGAACGTAACGGAATAATAATCATAACTTGAAACCACAAAACTAACAATTTAGGCGAACGTATACCGAATATAATAAAAGTGACGAAGGTTTTTTTTATAAACTGGAAATGAACGACTACCTGAACAATTAACTGCATTATTATATACAATACTTTGTAACACAAAGGCCGTAGATTGGCTAATGGAAACAAACTTTTAACAAGAACACTACGTCACGAAATACTATCATACCTTTTTAGACGGTATTTTGCACACTTAAGGCGAATATACCATACACTATGAATTAAATTTGTCAAGGAGATGATACTGTCTTATGTAGTAAATGCTTCCGTATCAAAGTCTAACTAAAGGCAGCTTTTAATAACAACACAGTTACTTGGTCTGGATCACATCTGGTCATCACTGGCATCTGGTAGTAGGTTTGATCCTCACTGGCGTGTGCTAGTTGGTCTGAATCACAGCTGGTTATCAATGTCGTCTGGTTGTTGGTCTGGATAACATTTGGTCATCAATGTTGTCTGCTAGTTGGATTGGTCATCACTGGCGTCTGGTTGTAGGTCTGGTCCTCACTAGCGTCTGCTTGTTGGTCTGGATCATACCTGGTCATCAATGGCGTCTGCTAGTTGGTCTTGATCACATCTGGTCATTGTAGTTGATCTGGTCATCAATATCGTCTGGTAGTCGGTCTGGTTATCACTGGTGTCTGCTAGTTGGTCTGGATCACATCTGGTCATCAATAGCGTCAATAGTAACCGAGCTCTCATCAATATGAACAATATGTGCAAGTTTGAAAACTGCGAACTGTGTCGTGTTAACAAAAAAAGTTTACAAACGGATGGACGGACGTACAGACGCACGGATGGACGCCAGGAACAATGCCATCCAATAGACCTAAAAAGAGTAGCGTAGGAAAGTAAGGTCAAACATACTTATTTGATACATAATTCACTTTAATTAAGAGATAATTGCAGAAACGGTAGATGCTGTTTGTCTTCTGTACAGAAAATCGTACAATAAACTTATCATAAGAAATATTCATTAAATATAAGACATGTAATTTAAAATTTTCGTCATTATGCTGGTTTTATAGTTAGAAACCGACTTGAGGGAAATTTTAGCGACATGGGGGGAATCGTTTATTCGTCTTTACTGAAGGCGAAGCACTTAGGGAGAAAACTGTCTTAAAATGGGGTTTAGAGTGAAATTAGAAGGCCACGGAGACAGTTTATAAGGTGAAAAGGTCTGTAGTAAATTCATTCTCTAAATAACCTTAATACTTTTTCAAAAATAGTTCTTAGAAATAAGTTCGCCCTAAGTTATAGAAAAATGGCATTTCCCCTTAATGTAGGATCCATACTATAAAAATTGATTTTCGTACATTCTACAGCGGATTATTAGCAACAATACGTAAATAATTAGACATTCTAATTTTGGACATTGAAAGTTAAGACCGGTTAGTCCACATGGTCAAAGTGTTGATTAATTTCGTATAATTACATTTCGTAAATATGTATGACTATTTCGTTTAATGTCATGATTCGTATTATGGTATGTATCCGCTCGAATAATCAAAGTACTGAGAGTACTGAAGGTAGAATTGCGATCGTTTTTTTTTAATAAACTTTTAATCAAAATGTATGCTCTGCACTTTGACAGAAACAAAGCCTAAATCTGATATTGTGTCAATGTGTTATTTGTCAACTCTGTCCCATAAGTTTTTCCTGTGATTTGATACTGCTAACTCTCATAAAAAAAGCACCGAAAGAGACAACTACTATACTTTCCCAACTTTGATTAAATATATTTTCAATTAAATTATAAAGATCTTTTTCTTGTTTTTTGAAAGTTTTGTCATTATTATTTAAGACGCTATATTCTAGAATAGCCAACTGACTATCATTTTAAAGAAGTGTTTCTTATTTAAACCTTTCCCATCTGCATACGTACTTTTGAAAACATTGATGCAGAATAAGCATAACAAGCAATTTCTCCTTTTGCAACAATGTTTTCAACTATATTCAATGATTAGAATTCCAATTAATATGATTTTCTGTATCTTTGATCAGATTTCTTTTTAAATTCTTCTGCTGCAGAGTTTATATATTGTGGGGATGGGTTGTGATTTGTTAAAGGGCAAGCAGGATTGGGAATTGAGTGTTGCACTCGCCTGCCTGTGCAAGTTTTAGCTTAACTTAACTTTTTAATAATCTTTCCATCACCAACTCAGTCAACTTTATGAACGAAATAATAGCGTCAAAATCTTGAATCGCACCAAAATCATAACTAACAAACTGTCAAAATCAAATGTTGAACTGTGTAATACAAATTTAGAATAAAAGGATGAATCAGTTATGTTGTAATAACCAATATCCGCGGGTCATTTACTTGATTTTGGCCGAAAAAAATGATCGATTTTTCTCTTCTTCATTCTTACAAGATTTCGTTCTGCCTATTCAAAAATTCGAATTCCTGATATCAAAAAATAGATTTTCTGATATCAAAAATTCGAATTCCTGATATCAAAAAATACTCTTTATTTCTTGATATCAAGAAATCCATTTTCTGATATCAAAAAATGATTTTCTGATATCAAAAAATGATTTTCTGATATCAAAAAATCGAATTCCTGATATCAAAAAATAAGGAATAAATAGTAAAACAGCGCCTCATACAAGTGAACTTACCACAATGATAACACCTTTTGGACGATAAAAATGGAGCAGAGTACCATTTGGTCTGAAAGTATCTAGCGAGATCTTCCAGCGAAAGATAAATGAGGCACTGAATGACCTTGACGGCATATTTACAATCGCGGACGATGAAATCGTTGTAGGGTGTGGTGAGACCGACTCTGAAGCGAAAGCTGATAATCTTCAGAAATTAAGAACACTTGAAAAACGGTGTAAATAGCAAAACGTCATTCTTAATGAAGACCAGAAAGTTGTTGGTTTGAGTGAAATATCGTTTCACGGTCTCAAAATATCGAAAGAAATGTAAAACCTGACAACACCAAAATCCAAGCAATTATAGAAATGCCAGCATCCACACATGTCTCGGGAGTCAAGTCGTGTTGCGGTAAAGTTCAGTAGATGGCCAAATTCATGCCTGATTTAGCATCGCTTCAAGAACCGATACGCGCTCTAACACGTAAAGAAGTGAGATGGCATTGGTCAACTGAATGTCAAGCCGCGTTTGAAAAGATTAAAATAAAGCTTACAGAAGCCACAGTAGTCCTACTCGCCTACTGTTATCCAAGCACACAAGTACTGATCCAGGTAGCAAAAATGGTATGGGGGCAGTATTACTTCAGGACGGAAGGCCAGTAGAATCCGCGTCGAGATCTTTAAAATCAAATGAACGAAACTGGGCTCAACTCGAAAAAGAAGCGTTTTGATCAATATTCATATGGTATGAAAGTAATAGTCCAAAATGACCACAAGCCGCTGGAAGCCATATTGAAAAAATCACTGAGCCAAGCTCCTAAACGTCTACAAGACATTTTAATGAGACTCAACCGATACGACGTAGAATTTGAATTCATAAAAGGCGTTAACCTGGAAATAGCTGACTGTCTAAGTAGGGCATATTTGGAAGATTCAGATCTGAAATTTGATGTTAGGCCAAGGATCTTGAATGTAAACGCGTTTAAAGACATACCAGAATGACGCTAACTTGCAAGAGTTGATAATATACATTACGGAGGGATGGCCAGAGACTAAAGACAATGTACCACTCTCCATAATGATGTTCTACGACATGCGTGATACACTAAGCCATCAAGACGGTATGTTTCTAAAGGGTGAAGCCATAGTGATACCTAAGTCACTCAGAAAGGATATTTAACATAGACTTCATGGCGCACATATGGGGTATGATAGCATGCTTCGTAGAGCACGAGGAACTGTATTTTGGCCAGGGATGAGCACTGAAATAAAGCAAATGGCAGATCAATGCGACATCTGTCAGGAAGTGAAGCCTTGTAATCAAACAGAAACACTAAAACAACACTCCGATGGATCGAAACCATGGAATAAGATTGGTTTAAGATTTGTTCGAAATTGAAGGCAGGCACTACTTAATTGCGGTAGACAACTATTCAAACTTCATTGAAGTAGACCTGATGACAAAGACAAACAGCGCAAAAGTTGTCGCAATACTGAAGAAACAATTTGCTAGATTCGGGATACCAATGACAATAGTATCAGACGTGGGTCCGCAATTCGCGTCTACTGAATTTAGTAACTTTGCGTCAAGCTGGGGGCATAGCTCAAATAATGTCGTCCCCAGGACATCAACAAGCAAATGGTAAAGCTGAATCTGCCGCGAAAACAATAAAAAACATGATCAAAAAGACATTAAAAGATAACCGCGATCAAAATGAGGCACTCCTAGAGCTAAGGAAGTCTCCGCACCAGGATACCAAGCAGAGCCCTGCTGAAATGTTGTTTGGCAGGACAACGCGCTCAGTATTACCTGAAATCCGAAAACAAATGAAACCGAATGAAAAACGTGTGTCGCGAAAACAAACAGTCAAGAAATGTTACGATAAGAAAGCGCGACCAATGGAAATGCTAGAAATAGGACAATGTGTCTATTTTGAACATAAGAAGGGAGATAACTGGAGACAAGGGAAAATCACCGCCATAATGGGTGATCGAACATACACTGTCCAGGATCAAAACGGTGTAATATACAGACGAAACCGTATACACATGAGGCCTACCAAAATAGAGGTCAACGTTCGCGACAAATCAACTTATCGCGAAATCATAGTCATATTCCGAATGACATGAACACTGTACCAACTTTTGCCAATCCACCAATACAACAAACACCTATGGTCAGTGAAACCGCGTCAGTGGAAGATCAGCCACCCATTAACCAACCATCCGTGGTACGCGATAGTCCTAAACGAAGAACCAGAGAACCAACATACCTCAAGGACTTTGTCAAATTCTAGTCAATATTCTAGTCAGAATTGTGTTTCAATTGATAACAGAGACTAACTTGTGCTATAGAAGCATTTTTTTTTGTGTGTGTGTTCTTCATGATTCAATATTATCTTAAACAAGTAGTTAGAACTTTTAAGTGTTTTAGTTTTAAATATAAAAAGGACAGTTAATGAAAGTTTAAGTTGATATTAGACATCTTGAATTATGAATGTTAACAATTAAAAAAAACTGTCAATGTTATTCGGTTAATATAGATAATGCAACTGTATGATATTGATAACATTGAGATGTATTTGATACATTTAATTTCATGACATGCATTTTAGAAAATATAAAACTGACATGTTTTCATTTTCTTGTAAGAAAGAGGGATGTTGATTAATTTCGTATAATTACATTTCGTAACTTTGTATGACCATTTCGTTTAATGTCATGATTTGTATTATTGTATGTATCCGCTCGAATAATAAAACTACACGTGGTCCTTACACTATTGTTTATCTAATAATTCCTTCTTCAGCCAGTAGAAGTGTTTAACACAAAGGGCGCCACCAGCAATGGTGTACGCCTAACCCTAACGAATCATTTTGAAGCATTACTTAAAGGAAGCATATGCAGTTCAGTACATTTAATTAACCTGTGCAAACAGACAGGATGTAAATATTTTGAGCAAGAAGGCCAAATATCCCTTTATTTTAAACAAGAAGGCCAAGATGTGCCTATATTGCTCACCTGGCTACTATAGCCTATGATAAAAGAGGTTCAATGCCTCTAATTATAAGTTAAGTGTGACACAAGCTTTAGAAGGGGTGGGGGGGGGGGGGGGGGGGGGTCTATTCTCCTTCCAGTTTAGTAGAAGTATGATAACAAAAACGGGAATATATAAACCAAAAATACAAGGTAATTTTATCAAGTTTAAAGATATTTATTATCAAAATTGAGCCTTTATGAAATTAAAAGAAAAAGTTAACATGTAAAGTAAACATATAGGAAGAATATAATGGTCTGAATGAACAAACTGTATGGGGAGGAACGTTTTATGTTTAGATATACAACATCATTTTATAAATAGGCAAAAACATCCCCCGAAACTTTTTTTCTGAGGTTGTCAGGGTCGTAAACCAAACAATTGAAAAAGCGTAGCCTAGGAAGTTGGGGAAAAGTTATTAAATACAAATTAGTATTGTAATAACGGTAGAAGACATACGTATTTTGTATTGTGTTGTTTCTTAAATCAGTTAATACAATTTATTGATTCATAATTTTTTTTTTTCCAACACATTACAGAGGTTTTCTTTACAATAATAGTGTTGGTTGCTCCCTATTTGATTACATCACCCCATGGTACAAACTTTAAACCTATTCAAGACTGACACCGCGTTTCGGCGCATCACCCCATGGTACAAACTTTAAACCTATTCAAGACTGACACCGCGTTTCGGCGTCAATAATTGCGATGCCCTTTCGATATCGTGAAGCAAGGACAAGGGCTATAGAGACAACATTTGTGAGGACCAAACTGGTCTAAACGCCATTGCATGTTAACTCCAGACGTACTAACTGTAGTACCTTGGGTACCAGATTATTTCTCAAGTTGCCATCTTTTATTCATTCGAGACGCACTGCTTGAATATAGTACGATGGGTACCAGACTACTGGCATTTGATGCATTCATGATACAAAAACTAAGGGCTTATCAAGATTGAAAGATTGGTAGAAAACTATAGGGTTCATAGGCTGAACTAGTCTCTATAAGACAGTTACATTACAATTATGGAGACAGAAAAAATGTGATTAAAATTAAAAAAACATTACATGCATTGAAAAACGTGATAAAATATCCACAACATACTAAAATTTGACCTATGCATATATCACTTAGGACGAGTTCGGATGGGCTTCTCTAGGATAGAGAACTGTACGTCATGTCTAAATATAAATTCAGAAAACATGCGCACTAATGCTTTCCATCTGAACGGCGTTTCCTCGTCTTAGTAGTAAACCATTCGGAACTACTCAGGTAATTCCGTAATCCTTCATCATCCATTGGTGAAGCATTCATCACCGAGGTATTCCAAATGAGTAATAAACATCGTTGGTCGCCATTTTGAAATGCTAGTAACCCCAGGCTTGAGTTGGGTTATTAGGATTCGGGTCAAAAGGTCAAAATGACGTCAGTAAGGTTAAAAGTATAACCGTTCAAATGGATTCCGAGTGCACTCGGGCTGTTCTCGGATCCCATATGAACTCGCCCTTATAAATATACATTCGGACGCCTCTGTAGCTAACACGTTTTGAAAATTATTTGTCAAAAGGATAAATGTTATATAATGAGCAATTTCTTCTTTTTGCCACAATGTTTTCCGCTCTATTCAATGTCTATACTTTCATATATAGAGGATTTCCATATTTACCTAGGCGTTTCAAATTCGTTTGCTTCAAATTGTTTGTATGTGGTAAAGAGTTAAGGTATATTTTAACCGCGGTCATTGAAATCATTAATAATGAAACATAGCTGTAACCTTTATCTTAAAAGAGATGTTCAAGCTTTGCTTCTGGTAATACAACATTTCCCTCGTATACAAATATAGCTGTAACCTATATCTTAAACCTTTCCCTCATATACACGCTTTCTGACGCCTCTGCAGCAGACGGCTTTTTTGAAAACATAGTGACAAAAGAAGAAATTGCTCAAAACGAGCAATTTCTCCTTTTGCCACAATGTTTTCCACTTTTAGTCATAAGTTATCCATTCAATTATAGAGATTTTCTATTTTTTTGACAAAATATGTTCAAAGTCATCTGCTGCAGAATTGTCGTATGAGGGAAAGGGTTAAAAGAGATGTTCAAGCTTTTCTTCTTGTAATACAAAATTTAACATTTGCCTCAAAGAGGCTTGATTCATTCATTGTTTAGTGTTTTACGCCACTTTCGACAATTTAACAGTTAACCTTTACCCCATCAATTATACTTGAGCCGTGCTTCTGCTAAACGAAATTAAAAAATCTGCGCCAGATGTAGACTCAGATCGGTCTACTCAATTTTACCGGATTCTTTACAGTTTTCCTTTACCTTCTGGTGATATGGTTTAAGATAATATTGTACGGGGCTAATGGATTGTCGGAAACCATTCTCAAACGCAGAATTAGCCACAGAAATGCTCTTTAAGATTGATATTTGAAAGAATGTATGAAACTAGTAACTTTAATGTCCTTTTTTTGTCATAGTGTACGTATAGGTATTTATTATATACCTACACATTTTCCGGTGCAAATACATGCATACGGTCATGCTCAATTCAAACACGACGGATTAAAATTTCGTATTTAAATAATACGGTAACAAATGTGGTAATGGTACGCCACTGAAATATGATCTGGTGTCAATGAAATATGAATTCACGTCAATCAAATGAGGTGGTTGGGCGTGGTTCACACGCAAATCATAAATTGTATTGTATGTGTAGGCTGAATTGTGTTATTTCGTTATTGTAAATATAGAAATTTGTATATTCTTTTTTAATTCTGTCTTAAAAGTTATACAGAGTAAATATTAAAAAGAAAATTACGTTGCAGTACCGATATTTGGCTTTCTATTGTCTTACATGTATTACATATACGCGGACGGTGAAGTCTCTGGTGAGACTGCGGATAAAAAGCGTCGACAGATACTTCACTGTGCACAAAGGTTTTGTGATCCAGAATCACTAGACGCCACACACACAAGTATATGTACATCCCTGGCAAAACGGTCTGGATAAACGGAAGCATAATTTATAATTTTGTATAGATGCTGGGTTTCAAAACTATTTTGGAACAGAATAAAGTGATCATAATTAGCAAAATCACACTTGATACACAACGTTTTCAAATGCCGTCTGCTGTAGAGATACGTGGTCATCAATATTTTTGGAAAATGTGAAAATTTAATTTCTCCTTGAACTAAAATGTTTTTGAAAGTTAGTCAAACGTTAGCTGTATCAGACAGAGAATAAAACATATAAGAAGGGGAAACACATCAGTTTAGCATGGTTGTATTTTGATGGAAATGTAGGTTGATTGTCCAAGAAGTCCATTTGCTGTTTCTAAATTCAAACCTACTCATTGGAAAACCGACTAATGTGACAAGATCAATATGCACTTCCCCAAAGTTTGACCATTTTATGCATACACACTGTTTCGATGACGATATTATTGACCTGTATTTTAGCGATGCTCTTCGAAAACAAACCTAAACGTTTTACACGTGTGAAAAAGACACTCCTGCGCTTTCATAGTATAGGATCAACATGGATACGGCTTTACAGAAGTGTCTTGAAATCTTCTATGATTGAGTAGCGATCATTACACCGTTAGGTCAGACTGCGTGGATTCACTGGTTGATCTATATCTACACACACACAAAGCCGTAAGGTTGTTTTTCGTAGAGTATCGCTAAATCAGAACTGATTTATGTTATCTCCCACACGAAATCTTGCAACAAATGCCCCGTCAATCATGTATACAATTCGGGGACACCGTACATCTTATAACCACGCCGTTTGTGTAACCGATTGAATGATTTAGTCGAGCATACAGTATTGTTTTTATCAACAAAGACTTGTGAGTGATAGAATATATATGTTTATGTTATCTTCTTCTGTCACAGCTATCTCGTTTTCTCCAACTCGTGTTATACCACATGTAGATGAAGAAATATCCGTTTCTGCTGCCACTGTTACAGGCAATTGTTTCGTATCAATAATCAACAAATTACTAGCTAGAAAGTCGTCTTTGATGTAAAGTACATTTCGGTGTTTGGATAAACAGCAATATCTCTGCTTTAATCTGCAAAGTAGAGTCGGGAACTATAGTTAAAACCAACCAACGATCCAAATGTTTCTGATTTATTTCGGATAAAACTCAATACACTTGCAGATGGTTTAAATGTCACTTTTTGAATCCTGTTGTTTTTCTCCATTCTATCTATGTCTTTATTTAGTTCACGGATCCTTTCATCAAGTTGTTTCATGTCAACAAACAAGCGACATTTCTGTACTTTGTCCTCTTTATCTTTCATTTCCTTTTTAATTGTCTTTATTTTGTCTGCCACGATTTTGTTCCCTATTATTATTTCAGCTATTGTCTTTTGGTTTACATCCCTTATCTGTGTCAATTTTGATGAAATCCCATTTGCAAGTTCATCAAAGAAGCCGTCAAGCTCTTTCCGGATTTGTTGTATTTTCATCAATTCAATTTCTGCATTTCTATTAGCCTCTTCCAGATTACAAGTTGCAGTATCCTGAATAGAGCTGGTATTTAAGACCATTGTCTCAATGGCTATTTCAAACGATTTATACTCCCTAGTGTTAAATAAATCAGCAGCAAGGGTAGGTATGTAGCCCACCTTGCATGTCCTATGTTCGAGTGTCATACAGACAGTGCATCCGAATTTCTTATGATCCTCGCAGAAATATTTCAGAGTCTTGTCCCAATGGACGCTGCATTTATCCGTGAATTCATCTTTGAAGACTTTATCTGGCTTCGTTTGTGGCATTTGTTGTTTATCTAACAATTTGTGTTTTCGCATTGGTTTCGGTAATCGGTGATGCTGAAAGCATGTCTTGCATAGGTGGTGGGTACAGTCCACACAATAGCCTTCCGCGTCACAGAAATCGCCGTCTTCTTCACAAGGGTCACAAAACAAACGTAATACATCGTGTAGACTTGAAAGTCCAGCATCGTCCGAAAAAACGTCTGGAGGTTCTGAATGCGCCATTTTCAAATCCTGACAAAGTTAGATTTAAGACTAATACACATTCAAAATGTTAAAATTAATTATAGAACATGATCCTCTATAAACACGTTAACAACAAATATGCCATACATGTTATTCAGTCAACCCTTCAACTGATCCCCTATTTTAAGAGTCGTCTGATTTGAACAACTTTACACAAAACGTGTAACATTTAAACTTGAAATAAGAATATTGAGACACAGATAAACACACTGTGCCTTCCGGCTCACTATAATGTCCGTCTGCTTTAAGAAGTTCACAAAACAAACTGACACTCGATATATGGTGTAGATCTGACAGTCCTGCATCGACAGAAAAAAAATGTCTTGAGGATCTGAAACTTCCGTTTTGAAAACCTGACAAGATTAGATGTATGTCTTATACACATTGGAAAAGGAAAACTATTCATTGAACATGATCCTTTATTAACACGTGTCCGACATTTATTGCATTCGTGTTACCCAGTCAACCCATTCACTGATAACCTATTTAGAGTGTCGTCTGCTTTAAAAAAACTAACGTGTATCGTCTCAATTTAAAGTAGAATTTTGATACACAGTAAATAACATTGTGGGAAATGTTAACGTTTTACTTTTCCTACAAAAAAAAGTCGATTGCTGCAGACGTGTTAAAGCCGTCCATATTCAAGGGAACCCCAAACCTCTCAGTGTCAGCAACCAAGTGTTTGAATAAAGTTGTACATGAAGGAATCCAGCTCGACGGATTAAAATTCCGTATTTAACAAACGTATACTCAAAGATTGATTGATTCTTTGTTTATTATCAGTGGTTAGATTCATAAGACATTTACCATTATTAGTGTATCTTGCTCTGTAATGGAATAATGGCCGAGATAAAGAATCAAAGCACTGAAAGTGCTGAAAGCAAGGGGATAACTGCCGATTACATTTTGACATGGATTTACCGATCCAAAAAGTCTAACAAGAAAACTTAACAAAAGCTCTTTGTTATGTCCATTTTTTTTAATGAAATAGTGAGTTGAATTCAAACTACATTTGATATATTAACATTTGAAACAAGTTACTTCCCTTCATGCGCATATGTCATTAGGTAACTGCTTAGCATACCAACTGGTTTACAATTGATATTAGCCGTTATTGTTGTAATGCAATTAACACATATACATTCCATATCAAAATAAAATGAATGTCTTTGCCTAACAATGAGAAATATATTTTCAATTCTTATATTGAAGCAGAAATATAATATTTTGTAATCTATATTTCTACTTCGTGATATAACTGCAATATTGTTAAAAGCGACGTAAAACATCACAAAGAAAACTAATAATTTCTAATAGGGTGTAACCAAGCATAGCTAAAATGCATTGTTTAATAATTTATTTCAAATCCCAACATTTTGAAAGAGTTAAAATAGTTGGTTGCAGATGTCAAAAGACGTTTACATCCCTGATTTGAGGACTTTATGAGACAAAAATGAAATAAATAATTATACTTAAAAAGAAAACTGCGGACAATATAGAATTTAAAGGAATATGAAGTCAATATAGAACATAGAGGAAAGTGATGACAAGTTTGAACATAGAGGAAAGTGCGGACAATATGTAATTATATCACGGCAACAATTCACTTGTTCGTGATCCCTGGGTAAACAAACCAGTACTATGCAAGGAAATGTACCTTGCCCAATGGTATTCCCCCATAATGTGTGCGCGGCGCTTTTGGATCGAACCTGTGACACTTGGTTCCACATCCCCGACGCTTACCATTCGACCAAGGCATATTGGTCTTAGAAGTCTTTATTTTAATCATGACATCTAATGATATATTTGTTTGAGGATCACACTTTTTCATGTTTAGAGTTGTAAAAATGAAGCGTCGACTTCTTTTTTGAGTTAGGCACTATTTCAAATGCGTACAGATGTTTACAGTATCTATGCACAGAGTGAAGACTGATAAGAATCTATGGAGGCTCTCACCAGTCTTTACTTTAATGTTTTGTTTTAAGTTTGTTGTTAGGTATGTTTTATTGAGTTATATACATTATATATTGGAAGAACTTTGAAAATGTTTCATTGAGTTTATCTTGCTTTGCTTGAGAAATTCATTAATTGTATATAATATGTCTTTTGAAACAGAAAGACACACACCAAAGATGAACATATTGTGTGCATCAGAAAGTGTTTTGTTTCCTTAGTAACGCCATTGGGAAAAATATGTTGAACCTATATTGGGGATACTTGTAATGAAAATGATCAGACGTATAACCAATGACCTTCCTAATAACATTTTACTTCATCTTTTGTGTAGGTTTATGACATAGTTTAAGAATTGTCAAATGTTTATCTTGGTATCCCGTCGCCATGGGAACACGAATATTAACTCTAGTTCATAGTCTTTTTTTTGTAACCATGGTTACTCATTAAAAAGACATAATACCTGCAACATTTGTACATAAATTGTTAGAAAAGTTGATGGTATGCATGGAACCATTTTATATGACCCACATGTCAGCAATAGTTTTATAAACATTAAAACAAGTTATCATTTGGCAACATTTAAAAAATCATACTTTTTGTAGCCATGGTAACAGATTTTAAGGGCACTGTTTCTCATAGCTTTTTTAAATTTGTGTTAGAAGACGTGTTGATGTTCATGAATTTTTTCTATAAGGCCGCATTAAAATTATTTAAAAGTGTTTAAAAAGTGTCAAAAATTTATTTTTCCCTTATTAAACAACCCTTGTAAAGAACGGTTTAAGATCGACTTTTGATAGAAAATAGGAATTTCTGCAAACAATTCTTCATTTATGCAAAAAAAAAAATGGAAAATTTAGTGAATTTCCGATTTAAATCATAACGACTTACTTCAATGAAAACAGTGAGCCGGTTGCTATGGCAACCAAAGCACATACCATATGTTGTTCTTGCCATTTTTGGTTCATTCCATCAAGTTGAGAACATGTTTGAAGTTGAAGCGTGCCAAACTCTCTATATGGCAGTGCTTACAAAGAATGTCTATTAAAGGAGTGAATACACATGTGATCCTTTGAAAACATAATAGTCTCATGGATTGCTTCACTGTCTGTCAACCTTTAATATCCTTGCGTTAACCAAGAGTCATGCAGTTGTAATCAGTGTAGATCAAGATCAGCCAGGGCATCTGGACAATCTGATTTGGCCTTGCGCTGATCGCCAATTAATCAAAGAAGGTATTAATAAACTTCTGTAAAACCGTGCCCATATGAATCATTTACCGTTTATACGCAGGCATGTAATAATTACACTGATGTTGGTTATCCTGAAATCTTTCCCATAGCAGCAGACGACTTTGAAAACATCTTGGCAAAAGATGCAAAATCGATATAAATAAAGTAATAATTACTGAAAACAGTTGAAATCATTGTGACAAAAGGAGAAATTGCTCGTTTAAGTAATTTCACCCTTTGTACGTCAGAAAGTTATTGATCGGACAAGACCGATTTGAGGTAATTTCTATAATTAAAAGGTGATTACTCTCAATTGACTGAAGTGATATGGTTGGTTATCAAACTTGTCCGAGGTATTATGCCAATACACATTCTGACCAAATGTGGTGGTAATTTGACAAAGGCTTCTAAAGTTATTGAGCGGACAAGACCGATTTTAGGTAATTTCTGTCATTAAAGGGCGATAACTCTAGAGTGACTCGATCAATATGGCTGGTTATAGAACTTATTCGAGAAATTATGCCCATCCACATTCAGACCAAATTTAATGGTGATTGGACAAAGGCTCCTAAAGTTATTGGGCGGACAACATACTGGACGCCGCCCGCCCATCCGCCCGTACGCCGCAGGTAAAACTATAATACGTCCCGTTTAAACAAAACAGGCGTATAAAAAGAGTTCCAGCAACATCTTACCTTATGGCTTCTCCGTTACGGGATGACCTATCGATCAGTAGATGTGATGCGTGATACATATATGTACTAGTAGAACTACACGTGATACGGAGTTCTAGTAGACCGACATATGATACATGCATGTATGTGTTCTAGTAGAACTACAAATGAAACATACATTGTATATGTTACAGAAGAACTACACATAAATACTTTTGTTAGAATTTGCATCTAGAGTTATGCCACAAAATGAAGAGTCTGGTGATACTGTGGGTATGTTTAGTACTGTTAACCGTAGTCTACACTGTACACAGATACAGCATTACCATAAATCGAAAGATGCGACTCACTTCCATGTATCATAATGCAGTACAAAAACACTGATTGACTTGTTAAGATTTCTCATATGCTGAAAACACTTAATGATTTACCAGGTTCCATTCCAACGTATAGTTTACGTTCTCTATCACATATTGCAAGTCCTCGTGGACCACGTATTTCGTACCTTGTACCAATAATCTGGTCGAATGGTTTCAAATCAGAAGTTAAAATATGAATGTTGTTGTTTTTACTGTCACTCACATAGACGAGTCCATCAGATGAGACAGCCAAACCTTGGGGTTCCCACTCACTTCCGGGTTTGTATTTTCCTTTCAGTTCACCTTCAATTGTCAGACGGGTTACGGTCTTCTCACCCGCATTACACGCATATATCGCTGTATGGTCTGGGTGTACCACAATACAACACGGTCTATAAACCCCTCGTCCTATAACTATAGGTAATGTCTTCTTGATATTATCTCTCATGTTCACCGTACGAAGGTTATACGGGGAGGTCAGTGTACAGCCAATTAACAGGCCGTTTGTGTAGGCAATTACATAATGTAGTCCAGTATTCTGTATTGTTTTCGTAAGCACGAACTCGTCAGTAACAGAGTATATGTGTATGTTACCGGCTTCTGTTGTTACAGCTATATTGTTTTCGCCAACACATGTTAACCCACTAACAAATGAAGACTCAAGTTGTGGCATTATTTTTGTAGGCTTTTGTTTTGTATCAATAACCACAATACGTCTAGTCCGAGAATCGGAACTTGTGCATTGTATAGCAATTCGTTCTCGGGATAAAAAAACAATATCTTCTACTAGCTTGCTATCAATATCCAGTTGGAAATTCTCATGAAAACAAACTAACGATCCCAATGTTTCTGATTTATTTCGGATAAAACTCATCACACTGTCAGATGGTTTAAATGCTAATTCTTGAATCTTGTTCCTTTTCTCCATTATGTCGATTTCTTTCTTGAGTGCGCAGATGGTTTCCTCAAGTTGTTTGATGTCAACAAACAATTGACATTTCGGTACTTTGTCCTCATTTTCTTTCATTTCTTTTTCAATTTCCTTTAGTTTGTTTGTCATTATTTCGTTCTCCTTTACTATGTCAGCTATGGTTTCTTGGTTTTCAATCCTTATTTGTGCGAGTCTTGATGAAATTGTATGTTCAAGGTCATCAAAGAAGCTATCAATCTCTTTTCGGAATTGTCGTATTTTCGCCATATCAATTTCTGACCGTCGTTTAGCCTCTTCTAGATTACGATTTGCAGTATCCCGAATAGAGATGGTATTCCTGATCATTGACTCAAGCGATAATTTAAATGATTTATACTCCTGGGTGTTAAAAAGATCAGCAGAAAGGGTCGAAATGTAGCCCACCTTGCATGTCCTATGTTCAAGTGTAACACAGACGGTGCATCCGAACTTTTTATGATCCTCGCAGAAATATTTCAGAATCTCATCCCCATGCACGCTGCATTTATCCATGCATTCATCTTTGAACACCTTTACTCGCTTCGTTTGCAGCATTTGTTCTTTATTTAATAATGTGTGATGTCGCATTGGTATCGGTGTCCGGTGATGCTGAAGGCATGTCTCGCATAGGCGGTGAGTACAATCCACACAATATCCCTTCGCCTCATAATTATATCCGTCTTCTTTACAAGGTTCACAAAGCATACTGACCATTAATGTATCTTGTAGACTTGAAAGTCCAGCATCATCAGAAGAAACGTCAGGTGAATCTGAAATCTCCATTTTGAAAACCTGACAAAATTAGATTTAAAATGTTAAACCAAAACACACTCCAAATGGTAAAATTAATTATAGAACATGATCCTTTATAAACACGTTTACAACAATTATGCCATACATGTTATTCATTCAACCCTCCAACTGATTATCTATTTAAAGAGTCGTCTGCTTTGAACAACTGTACACGAAACTGATAATGTCTAAATTGAAAGTAGAAATTTAAGACACAGTTGAAACTTTTGTTTGAAAGGTATACATTTCTCGTGATTTTTTTCATTTCTACTTTTTTTCTCATCCTTTGCTGCAAAAGTGTTAAAGTCTTCTATATTCTAGGGAAAGGTTATCAGCAATCAAGTGTTTGAATTCAGATGAAACGGATATATTATAGTATTGTGTCACATGTTGAATACGTAAGACCTCTTTCAACTATTGAATATTGGACTGGCAAGACATATATTCGATTAAGGGCCACTGTCCATAAAGATCAACTGTGTTCCCTGACCGCATCAGTCAAGTGGCATTGACCGTTCAATGTGCATCAGGAATACGTCCATGAAAGCAGTGTAAAGGTCACACTGATCGAAACACGTATAGGTGGAAGGTCAATGTGTACTAGGAAACGATGCACTCTTAGGTCTAAATTAAAGAATATCTTACAAAGTAAGTCACGTAATAGTGAAACGCTAATGTGCACTATGGATACTTGTATATATGTAAATGGTACACTATGACCGTACAAATCACGTAACAGTGACAGGAAAGGTTTGTAAGGGATATATGCACGCAATCGTATTTATGAATTCAGAACCACGAAACAGTGACAAGAGATACGTGCACGCATACGAATTACTGTATAAAGTGAAGTCTGACCTTATAAATCAAGTAACAGTGACGGGTCAATGTATGCAAGGGATAAGTGCACCCATGCGTATACATGTTTACAGTAAACTCTGAACGAATGAATCTCATAACAGTGACATGGCATTGTGTACAAGGGATACATGCAATCATAAGTAGATATGAATATATATGATATACACGTAATAGGTGCTATATGTGTTTGGATTATCACAAATAAGTATCATACATAAACATGTTGATAAACGTTATCCTCCTGTATTTGACATCTAACAACATTCGCAAACTGTAAAGTGATCTATGCTCGACTTTAAACTCCGTTTGCGAACAGTGTAGAGCAAGACAGTACTTTTTAATCACCAATTTATTGATCGATCGATTGATTGATTGATTGATTGTGATATTGGGATTTAAGGCCGTTTCAACATTTGTTCCATCATATCAAGTTGACTAGTTCATTTAACCTATGTGTTACCTGGCTTCGTCACAACTGTACTTTTCACACCATTATTTCCACGTAACTGACAGCGTTTCCACACAGACTGTTGATGGAACACGCTTGTCACTTTTCACGCGAATAATTACCGAGCCTTCAATGTTCTTCAATATAAAGAGGCTCATTTGATGTACTATCCGTAAATCTCGTGTATCGTTTGAGAGAAGAATCATGGAATAAAGCGAAAAAGCTCAAATAGTGATCTTGCTTGACGATGCTTAATACATTTCACACACAATATGAATCCCATTTGCTGTGTATGACTACACAATTAAGTCGCAACAGGTGTAAAACGGGACATGTTTTTAACTCAAGTTTGGCTATTTCATACTGATGCATGGATGTCTAATTAGTAGGGATTCACTTCTAGTATTTTGACAGATGTTGTATCTACCATAAAATCACATTTGTGGAAAGTGAAGTCGACGGGTCTGCTTAGTCAATGTATGTATACACACTGTCCAAACATATTCACTATTTAGTCCATGGGCCCAGGCCAGCATTTTGGCTTATTGGTACCACTCAAGGTGGCAAATTCTAGTTTCTTTTTTTGAAAAGGACCATATCTCTGGGTAATATTTCAACATGATAGCCGTTCCCAAGTGGTAGCTTAGTCACAGTTATCATCCTTCAAAGACTACAACCCTTTATCCAGGAAATAAAAAAAAATGTTTTTTGTCACATGTCCCTATGCACCAAACACTCTCAAGGGATACTTTTTATTGTGCCCAAGCAATAGCAAGCATGCATAGCAATGTACTACATCATTCTGGAGATGTAAAAGTTTAAACATTTGGAAAAGTTCCTTCGAAATGGCATTTTAGGGTGGAAAATTGTCAAAAAACAGGTTCGTTTTGAAATTCTGAACATGCATTTTATCTTGTCACTTCACTATACCTTTGTTTATTTGGACAAATGATACACCATTTTAATCATGAATTACCATGCTATGTTATGAAATAAGCAATAAGTATGTTTTGTTATCCATATTCAACTCAATAACACTTTACTGACCCCTACCCCCTAATTTAAAATTTTAAGGAAAAACCATATACGCCATTTATCTCTATAAACTTGGACGTTTAAAGTATTTGTTTACTTCCTTGGAGGCAGATATCACCCCTCTTATGCATTGAACTTCAAAGTGGCTACATCTATAATGACACAATGGCAGATATATTACACACAGATGACCAACATTTACACTGAATAATTTGGACAAGTTCATGAAGAAATTACAATTTATTATGAACCATAATATTTATTTCAATGCAATTGGGAAAATAATTGATGCAACACAGAAGAGACTTTACAGGTCCGAGATCGACGAAGAGAACAAAGGACGTGCGTTTGCACTCGAAATTAGGGCTCGTGATTTGGAAATATTGATCAGAGATGGGGCCATCCGAAGGCTCAAAATCAATGTGGAGCATATAAGTACATCGTGTCCCAGGCCAAAGCTACCGAAGTTTGAGGAAGGAAAAGACAACATGGATAGTTATATAGAGCGGTTTGAGCATTTCGCACCTACAATGTAGTCAAGGATGGGACCAAGCGACAAGAGCTATAAGTTGTTTGAGCTAACTTTAAACAAGCAAGGGGCTGCAATTATACACCAGCATGTCGCTAGATGTAGCTTATGACTATTTGGCTTTAAAGATAGCTGTGCTGAAAAAATCAGTTTATCGAACAAGGGTTAAGGCACAAATTCCAAACTAGCAAGCCAGACAAAGGCAAAACTGTTTTTCAGTTTATTGCAAGAATGACAAGATACTTTCAGAGCTGAAGCTGAGCAGTCTTATGATTGTTGGAAAGATTTATTTTTGCGAGAACAGTTCATAAACACATGTTTGTCGGAACTTGCCTTGTTTTTGATTGATTGATTGGGGTTTAACGCCGATTTTAACAATTTCTCAGTCATATCACGGCGGCCTGTTCACCTACACACGTATTTCCTGACTTTCTCACACCAGTATTCCTCACAACAATCTTCCCAAGCAACTGGCTGCTTTTTCCACATAGACTAAGCCCATTGGTGGAAGACGAATGACGCATGTCGCATTGACTATTGTCAAACGTCGGACAGAAAGTTGGCCTAGCCGGGATTCGAACTCACAACCCCACAATTGACAGCCCGCGTCGCTACCGACTGAGCTACCGGGGCTCGGCCCCTGTTTTTGAGAGAGAGGGTGCTAAAATCAATGGAAGAGGTTACGACACTAGCTGAGCAGTTTGTAGAGGCCCGTGGAAGCAGCATGCCGGCATCTAGGACATACAAGGTTAAGACCGACTCAAACACTTACAAACACACAAGATATTGTTTCGTTTGTAATTGAGAAAGTCACTTAGAAAGGAATGTCTGCCTGGAAAAGAACTCAATCAACGCTTCAAGCCGAAAGCCAAAAGAGGTGCTAAGAAGTTTTCAGCTACACGTGTGACCATGCCCTATGAAAGACCGTCATTCAAACAGAATAACGGAAAGTTGAAGCTTGCCAATGGTGATTCGATCCCCATTGTGTCAGGCTTGTGCAAAATATAAAATATGGAAGGTGCACGGAACATTAGGATAGAACATGGATTTTTCGTTGATAAACAGGTGAAGGTTTTGAGAGATTCTGGCTGCGAACTAGCCGCAGTTAGACGAAATCTTGTTTGAGATGATCAGCTGTTAGATAAGTATTTGGTGATCGCTATATAGATGGCGAGGCAAAGGTCGCCAAAGCTGCAGGAGTATTCATTGATACACCATACAATAGGGGCGACATAGAAGTTATGGCTCCAAAGGCATCTGGTGATTGGAAATATCCCCGGTGTTGTAGATAGCCAGGATAAGTCATGGAAGCGACTTAAGACGAAGTCCAGTATGGTACAAGACTGTTTGGCTGGAGCCTTTTTATCTAGGTCCCACACTAAAGAGCAAGAGAAGACTCTTCTGGCATTTGAATGTTTCAAAACTGCGAGATAGTCAAGAAATCAAGGTTGATAAGCTCAAGCTGGCCCAGAAGGAAGATGATATGTTATCGAAACTCTGGAACAACAAAGATTCTGCGACCACGGGTGGAAATAAATACACCTACATGTATATAGTTAGAAGAGATGTTCTGTATAGAGTGTTTGAGCAAAAACGGGGTTAATCACTACAACGATGAAACATATTGTTGTTCCAAAACAACATAGGTGAAGATTTATGGAACTAGAGCATGAGTTAATTGATGGAGGGCATCTGTCTTCAAAGAAAACCGCTGACCGAATTACAAGCAGTTTTCATTGACCAGGCATCATAGGCGATGTGACAAGCTTTTTTTGTTTTTTTGTAACGAAAGTGCCTTTGGAAGAAATGCCCCTTATAGACACTCCGTTTCATCGTGTAGCTGTTAATCTCATCGGCCCGATTGCACCCGTTTAGGACAGAGGAAACAGATACATATTGACAAATTGGGGGCTCGTCCGGGATAGTTTCAGTTGGTTCATACAAGCTGAGACTACAACGTACGCCAGCATCAGTATATAGCTATGGACTTCACAAAGTGGATAGAGGCTGGTGAACCCTTGGGGCCGGAAGGTTCAGAGCTAAGAGAGTATGCTGAGAAAAAGGAAACAGAGTACCTTGATCTAAAATAGAGGAGCCGCTACGCTATCGTTTTACACTAAATACTGCGATTTTTCTATGAATGCCTTCAACGTCTTTAAGACATATACGAGCTATAAATAGATTCCCATACGCTGAACAGATAGGTTCGACACCGTTACAGACAGTTGAAACCACATACCAAAGGCAGTTTGAGCGGAGACCATAGAGTTGATACTTCGTCATAGATCAACAGAGACCAGGTAGCCTGAGGAACATAATATATATCGTCCACATTGTACACAGTCCCAGTTAAGATATTGTCACCTGCGAAACAACCCTATAAACATGTCGACTTATCTCTGAGCAAACTCTGAGCACCCCGTGTGAAATGTCCTAGTGCTAAACCGATGCCGTACAACGGATGTAGATTCGAACCGCTCAACCGATGTAGGATGTTTCAGCTGATACTTCTCTGGTAGAGTGATCTGTAAATATCTAATAGACGTTTAAAGCATTGGTGGAGAAATCGCAGTAATTCGTATAAAACGTTAGCGTAGCGGATTCTCTTTTCCCGGCAGCAATCAGAGGGAAAGTGATGATGAAGAAGCTGCTGTGGAACTGTTCAGCTATGATGACAGTGGGAATGCCCCGGATAGTGATGATGAATAAATAGGTATAATACTCAATAGCATTTGTACTTAATACATATATTGTTAACAACGTCAAAATAAAGTGACATTTGTGGATGTATGTTTAATGTCATCAATGTCAATGAAGATACGTCATAGGTTGGTTATATTCTGAAAATAGGGAAAGTTAAGGGTAGGGGTTAGATAAGTATCTTCCTCTGGTATAAGAATGTTCTGATAGGATATTATAGACAAGACATGTAGTATAGTATAAGCCAATGTGTGAAATCTTGAGTAGAAAGAGATAATACTTCTTAAGAGTTTCAAAAAGTACCATATTTTAAATATTTTGTTAGGTAGTTTGCTTTAAATTTCCCATATTGTGCAGGTGTATAGCCCATTTACAGAACAATTCATAGGAGTAATATATGCCTCCAAGGAAGTACAAATATCAACAACAAATCCAGATGTATGGAGATAAACGCCAAATATTGGTTTTAACCCAACAAATGCTGAATTAGGGGGTAGGGGTCAAGAAAGTGTCATTGGGTTGAATATGGATAACAAAACATACTTCTAGTTTATTTCATGGAATAGCAGGGTAATGCATGATTAAAATAGTGTATCATATGTCCAAAGAAATGAAGGTATGGTGAAGTGACAAGAGAAAATGCATGTTCAGAATTTCAAAACAGTCCTGTTTTTTTGGACAAATTTTCAACTGAAAATGCCTTCTCTAGGACAATTATCACATTTATTAACTATTTTTGCCTCAAGAATGTCGGATTGCATTGCTATGAATATTTCTGACACAATTTAACTTGTCATTGGAGTAAATTTTGGTGTCTAGTGGCAGGTGGCAAGAAACACGTTTTTGTCCATAATCTGGAACAAGGGTTATCATCTTTGAAGGATGATAACTATGACTAAGCTACCACTTGGGAACGGCTATCATGTTGAAATATTACCTAGAGGTATAGTCCCTATCAAAAAACCTTACTAGAATTTGCCATCTCAGGTGGTACCAAAATCTGGTCTGGCCCATGGACTAATTGTCATATGCGCCTTGCATGTCTAATCAGTGAAATAGCCTACTGTATGAAGTTACGGGATACAATCTAATGTTTCTGATTAAATACAAAGCGGGTAAAGATTATACACGCATGACAATCTCCAATATACTTGTCATTGTGAAAGAATGGGATCATATAATCACTTTACCGGATGTGTCAATATATAGTTACCACAGACACGTGACTACACTTGAAAATTAGAAGATACGGTACTTTCATAAACAAAACATAAAAGGCGAATATAGAGGTTAAAAACAATTATTCACAGGAAAATACACATTCTTCATCTCCGGATAGCGAACGAGGATTTCTAAACAAAGTTAAATTAAACACTTCGTTGGATGGATCCAAGAATATCATACGTTTCATCGAACTGAAAATATTGTGAGTGAATGTGAACTAGGCCTACTCATATTCGTCTATCCGGACATAATAACGTTCTTAAACGTCGTATGCCTCATACAACACCATACAAATCAACAATGCAATACATTACGTATGGTTAATATAGGCATCAAGCCGTACATTACATGAATGATTACATTTTGCGACCCCTAGTCTATGTCGTGGTTATTGTAAATAGGATCTAAAGGACATGACAAATAAAGATATAAATATAAGATAATGATATTTACTATATACCTGCAAATAAATGCAGAAGGGGATGCGCAGTTCAAGCCAGACTGATTTATACGATGCCAAATATGGTATTAGCAGGTCACTGAAATATGATGTGACGTCATTGAAAAATGCTTTCACGTCATTAAAAATGGGGTAGTTGGGCGTGGTTCACACGCTAATTATAAATTATGTTAATATGTTCATTTTCCAAATATTGGTGAAAAAGTAGATGCAAGGCTTTCGATTTGATTTCATTTTCAAAATATTTGAAGGCGTATGTTGCAAAGGTGAAAGACTGATATGGAGGAAACTGTGCAACAAGAATGAAACCATATATGAAATGCTTTTATAAGGGGAAAAAGACCCGCCTTGATCGACAATCAAACCCTGATCTCATGCGTAAAAATCCTGCATCAGTACTATTACAAAACCATGCTACGTCCTTAAAAGGTTCGATCTGGGATACAACACGACAACAAAGAGAGAACGATAATTTATACTTTAAATGAGCAGCTTTTGTCTCTATTCCATAGCTAAAACAGGATAAATATATTCAGTAAATAAGACATACAACTAAAATGATAATATAGTCAAACTTGTCTTAGGCAGCCACCCAAGGGAGAGCCAAAATATGGTTGCTGAACACAGGTGGCTGATTAATACAAGTCATATAAAGAAAGAAAATGGTTGTTTTTGTCGAGAGAGAGAGAGAGAGAGAGAGAGAGAGAGAGAGAGAGAGAGAGAGAGAGAGAGAGAGAGAGAGAGAGAGAGAGAGAGAGAGAGAGAGAGAGAGAGAGAGAGAGACAGAGACAGAGACAGAGACAGAGACAGACAGAGACTGAGAGACAGAGACAGAGAGAGACAGAGAGAGAGAGAGCGAGAGAGAGAGAGAGAGAGAGAGAGAGGGAGAGAGAGAGAGAGCGAGAGAGAGAGAGAGAGAGACAGAGACAGACAGACAGACAGAGAGAGAGAGTGAGAGATAAAATAAGAGAAAGTAAGAGACAGAGACTGAGACAGACAGAGAGAGAGAGAGAGAGGGAGAGAGAGACACAGAGAGAGAGAGAGAGACAGACAGAGAGACAGAGAGACAGAGAGACAGAGAGACAGAGACAGAGACAGAGACAGACAGAGAGAGACAGAGAGACAGAGAGAGACAGAGAGACAGAGAGAGAGAGAGAGAGAGAGAGTGCTCAGAGTGGTCAGCATAGTAGGTAACGTTACCTTAAGAAGTTGGCCACAACTGGGAAGAGACAAGAAAGAGACAGGCATTATATAGTAGAGAATGAGTTGTGTATACACAATAATCACATGAACCATGCATACATAATACAAATAAACAAAGCAGGCACACATGTAGTTAATAGAAAAAGCATTAGAAATTGTAAAGGCATGTGTATGTACGGTGGCTTAAAGAGACTAATTCCCGTTATTAAACGATATGACAATTTACGGTATGTTACGTAAATTCGAAACCCCCTCTGAAAAGAGATCCTCCAGTTTATTACAGATTATAAAGTATTACAGATGTTATTATATGTACTTGTTATTATTACAATAAATTGCCAATCACTCTTGTAATTGTTTCACTTGATATACATGTATGTCGTGTGATAGGAACTTTAAAGTTACCTGTGTCACTCGGAAAACACCGTCAATCTCAGGTAAATCATACATTTTGCGAAACGCTCAAGCATATTACGCGTGACACGTTAATGGCCAGGTCATCATTTGGCGTACATACACATCTGTTTTATTCTGTTAAATACTTGCAATAATTTAATAGCAAAGTTAGTTCTATTGCGTAAATGGTGTTATCTAAAGAAGCTGATAAGTATGATAACAGATTACCGCTTTTTATTTGAGACACTAACTATGTTATCGTAGGGGTTAAAACTAGTGACTTAGGAATGAACTGGAAACAGTCCATTCATTGTATATAACTTTTTGTCAGAAAGATGTACGACGGTAACGTTAATTTACATCACAAATACTTTACAAATATCGATACTTTGTAGGCTAAATGGTGTTTAATAAAGGAAAGCTACTCATATTTAAGTTATTAAGTGCTGATTTTGTAATTATACTAAAATAGTGTCTGATTTCATGATTTCAGTCTAGGTCTCGACGAATGTCCTTGTAATTCGCTAACTATAGCTGTCAGCTGTATCGAGCCCCTTGCTAAAAATAGTTTGTAAGATTAAAAGGTCAATAGATATGAAATGCGCCAAGCGAGAACGTGCCTTATGGCGTCTCCGTTGCGTAACCATTAAAGTTATACGTGCTATTTGAGACACTACACATGACGAATTTTGTCAGAATTTGCATACAGTGTTTTATCACAAGCTGTCGGACAATGGCAGCTCTGGTCAGTATATGAGCATATATATGCCCAAATGATTCTTCTTTATACACAGATGACACAATACCTCAACTCGTTCGAAGTGGCTCATATACAAACTTAAATGACTCATACTGAAATACAATCAAAGCACTGAAAGTGCTGGCGGTCTGGGAGTCACAGGAAGGTTGGAGAAGTAGGGAACATGAGAAAGGAAAAAGCAATTGCAGCTTATGCTTATGTATTTATTGTTAAGAAGCTGAAAGGTCATATCAAAAATAGTAAATATCATAAAACTGACAATTGGAAAACAGGAGGACCTTGTGGGCCCTATATCGCTCACCTAAGTGCAAGAGCTCACAAGTATACAATTTTAAGATAGGAAGAATCAAAGGAAAATTTGACAGCAGCTCTAGGCAGAACATTTAGAAGTTTCTGCCTTATTATATGGAAAATTATGTAAATGTTAAATAAACTTCCACCAAGTACCTTCTGTGTGTTTTACAAATTGCACCCACTCGAGCAAACTTGGTCCAGAGAGGTTTAGTCAAGGAACATTTCAAAGAAATTATTTTGAAATCCGGCTGGGCCAGTAGTTTCTGACAAGAAGAATTTAATATTTTTTTCTTTTTTTGTCGCAATGGCAACAAGTTGTTCAATGAATGAAATTATGTGAACAACTGTAAAGTGGGACTATGCAAGAAACATCCATGCGACGTTTAAGCAACTTGCAGCCAGTGGCTTTTGAGGAGAGCTACAGAAAGTAAGTGAGTCCAAAAGATCATCTAGAGCCTTTGGCTCAGGTGATCTAAACAAACTAAGGTTACAGGACCACAAAAACACTATTATATTGCATACATCATTTCTTGTTTAAGGATGACCTCAGTTATGGTGGAAACTGATAAGTGTTATTTGGCGTAGTATTGGGTAAACAAGACAATATGTATGCAATTGGATCCAGAAACTAATATAATGAACACATTAAAAGACATACACTATTACTTACAACTAATAACAGAACAAGGTGAATGAATGAAAAATAAGAAGTTTCACACAACACTCCATAAGCATGTAACTCCTACACAATGAAAGCATTAATTCATCATGTATCAGTTAAGGATTGATTGGGTCCATTTTTACGGACAGAGTGGAATATAGTCGATTAAGAGTTCAGAAAGATAAGAGCATTCTGAACCCTTAGTAGACCATTGTTAATAGCGTGCTGGTAAGGGATTGGGACATGTGTATGTATAGAGCACAGGGTTATGTTGCATTTGTGTGAAATAAAAATGCACCATGGTCAACTATTCCCCATGAACCATTATAACGCTTTGACAAATGACCTAGTTGGAGCATATTGGACAGATTTGAACAATGCCCAAAGTACATGAGAAACAAATAATATGACAAAGTTTCATGCTGATTAAATAGAAATTAAAAATTTACACCAATGCAATAAACTGAACATTTAATGATGTTGACTAGACTGGGAGAAAGTGTTTGATCATGGCTATACGGAATAAAAAAAAAAAAAAAATATATATATATCAGATTAACTTGACATAGTGAACGAATTAATACAAGAGAAGCACATGAGAGTTTTTGGCGCTTTTTTGTCAACCCCCATATATGTTAAAAATTATAAAATGTTATCTACCTGGCATTTTCACCATACTGAATGCAATGTGGTGTCTGGATCCGAGAAAGCCGCAATGCTACATAAACGTATTTTATGATAAATCGAATGATTTATGTCATTGCGGTGAATCAAAAATTAATATATTAAATAACAGTTTTTAGTCATCTTGGGGTGTAAAAAGTAGTGTAAGAAAACGATGTCTTCTTTTATGTCACTTCAGGCAAGAAAGCGATAACACATTTCTCTCTAAACTATTTGTACCATAGCCAATAAGCGAGCGAGCTGCTATCACGCTTCAATGTGAATTATAATCGACGGAGTTGACTCACCACTCCAACCCTTTCCTCCACCGCTGTCCTAAATATAATGCCCTCTTGGTCCGACATAGCGATCGCGCTCTCCGATGTGTAGTTGGTTTACGGTCTACTTTAACACTATCTTCTTCGTCGCTACTTTCCGGAAATGGTCGTAAATTTCTTTGTCTATTTATAACATGCATATTGTAATGTCAAATAAAATGAAATAATTAAACAACAAAACCGACGAGTGAAATGGCTTAAATATGGTTTTAAACTAAAACAATTTTGTATTTAAACTGAAATCGACAACGCACGTAAATATTCGTACTTTTCCGCTTCACTTCGAGAATTTGACTAATAAACTTTCAAGGTTTACCTCCCAATGTGCATTTGTCACGTGTCTTCTGTGTTCAACATTTATTTTTCATCGCAATTCCCCGGGAATATTCGCAAACTTATTTTTCTTTTAGTAAAATATATTATTTTTGGGATATGAAATTGTAGAATATAAAAAATAAATAAAATGCGAAACATAATGATTAAATTTAGGCATGATGATTTGTTTCACAACGGCAAATGATTCCATTTAAACTGAATTGAACAATCTCCGTAAATACTCGAACATAGTCATACTTTTCCGTTCCACTTCGCGAATATGATAATAACCTTCCATATTTGACCTCCCGGCGAATTAATTTCTAAGCATTTGTTATAATGGAGTACTCACGCCTGAAGTTTTTCACTGATGTTCCAACAACATTATAATGATCTTTTTGAGTAATCTTAACCTTTTAAATGCCGTTTTGTTGAAACCATTATGAACTATTTTCCCGCGTAGTCTCATTCTAAAATAACAGCATTTGGCAGGCAGCCAACTCCGAAAAATAGTTCATCTTCTATGAACAAGGGCTAAAGCTCTAGGACAAAAACACGTATTTTCCTTTTGAGACATGTCCGATTGTTTCATCAAGTTTGTTCATGTCTAGGAACAAGCGACATTTCTGTTGTTTGTCCTCTTTATCTTTTATTTCTTTTTTAATTGACTTTAGTGTGTCTGACATGATTTTGTTCTCCTTTAATATGTCCGCAATTCTCTTTTGAGTCCCTTTACTTATCTGTATCAGTCTTGATGAAATATCATGTTCAAGTTCATCAAAGAATGTGTCAATCTCCTTTCGGAATAAGCGTATTTCTATCATGTAGATTTGCCAGTTCGGCATCGTCAGAAAACACATTAGGATGATCTTACACCTCCATTTTTAAAATAAAATTGAAAAATAAGATTAATATCGAGCACAATTCGTGAAAAAGGGAAACTCCCCCTTGCAACAAATAATTAAATACTATGTATCGCTCGATTGAGAACGCCCCTTAATGTTTACATTGTAACGCCTTTCACATCCGTCTGTTTTTGAAAACGAAAGGGAAAAACTTACATCGCCTTGATAATTGAAAGTATAATTTTGAGACCAAAGTTAAAAATAAAATGGTAAAAGGGAGAAATTTCACGTTTTGTTTTGTTTCTTTTTCTTCTTTTCCTACAAAGTTTGTAAATGCCATCTGCTGCTGAAGTTTTGAATGTCGTGGTACTAGAGAAAATGTTCACCAGTTTTATTTACTCGCATGACAGTTAAATGTTAGATAAAACTGATATTATCAGTATCGTGTCATTTGTTGAATACGTAAACTGCGAGTGTATTAAGACAGATCATGGGCATTCAACCGGCATTTGTAGTCTGGAGTTTTCTGCCACAACCATTATATTATCGGGTCAGGGATGGACCAATGTGCCATGGTGGAGTGACTAAAATTCGTTATAAATACATCATTCTTTTGTGAAATAAACGTTTCAAACTCCGTCTTCATTATTTGTATATATTGATTCCAAACGTTTCCAAAAAAATGAATTCGTCCGCTGTATAGCTTACGCATATCGAAGTGTATGTTTATTAATTAACTTTTAACCCTTTCCCTCATAGACGCTTTCTGACGCCTCTGCAGCAGACGGCTTTTTGAAAACATAGTGACAAAAGAAGAAATTGCACAAAACGTGCAATTTCTCCTTTTGCCACAATGTTGTCCACTTTTTGTCATAGGTTATCCATTCAATTATGGAGATTTTCTATGTTTTGACAAAATACGTTCAAAGTCTTCTGCTGCAGAATTGTCGTATGAGGGAAAGGGTTAAGAACGCCAAGTACCAGATAAATGACAGTCGTATAAATTTACGATACACGTAGTACGCTGGGTACCAGATTCCAACTCTAGTCGCTAAACAGGTATATAGCACTTCTAGCATGAACTTACAGCTGCGACTAGAGTGGGTACTACTCTTATTTATCGCTATTGCGTAAATAGACTTATTTTTAAATAAAGATATGAAATTTAGTCCGACGAGGTTGCGATGGGAGAACTGATAGAATAAGTTCTTCCAGCCGAGTCAGATAAACTTCGTGTCGAAAGTCAAGGACGATATATTCTATTTATCATGTAAAGTCCATGTACATGTATATCTAATAGTCAGTGCGTTGAAAATACAGCGGCCACAATCAGATTATCCTAGGCGACATGGATTTCCAGGTTATTCCGAAATGACATAACGAGCGAGTAACAATACATGTAGACTATAGAAATAAATAATAAACCATAGTTCATATGTTGCAAGTTTAATTGCTCTTCTATATCAGAGACATGTTTACTTTAAATAAAATAACGCTAATGTGATGTTATTTGTGTTTGTTTTTAAATAATTGCTGTGTTTATCTGTGTTTTCCTAATTTGTTTACATTGACAGCTATACTATCAACATATTTATATTCATAAAAAAAATGTAGTTCTGGCTGATAATGGGAAACATATTGTTTATTATGCAGGCTTTACATATCCAATAAGATAAATAATAAATTATCATATATCAAAATTGATTTTCGTACATTCTACAGCGGATGAATCCTAATTAGCTATTTGAAACAATACGTAAATAATGAAGCAAACTACTTTCGGACTGTTATTCCACATGGCCAAATGGCGCCGCCAGCAGAGGTGTATGCATGACCCTAAAATATAATGGAAGGGGCAGGTACCTCAAGACTAAATTCATTCCAGACATACTAATTGTATACTGTAGTACGCAGCGTACCTAGTATTGAGTTACATGTCCCTACCTTTTAATTAAATGTCAGGCATACACCAATAATGGCGGCCCCCTTTGAACGAGGTGAATCAAGAACAGGGCTATACAGACAACATATTGTTTACCAATCCGATCTAGTCGCCATTGCTGGTTAATGCAAGACGTACTAACTGTAGAACCTTGGGTATCAGACTACTCCTCAACTCGCCATTTTTGCATTATTCGAGACGCACTGCTTCAATAAAGTACGATGCGTATAAGACTACTTGCAGTTGATGCATACTAAAACATAGGCCTTACCAAGAATGATAGAAAACTATAGCGTTCACTGACTGGAATGGTCACCAACTGACAATGACAATTCAATATGCACGAGGGCTTACCAAGAATGATAGAAAACTATAGCGTTCACTGACCGAAATGGTCACCAACTGACAAGGACAATTCAATATGCACGAGGGCTTACCAAGAATGATAGAAAACTATAGCGTTCACTGACAGAAATGGTCACCAACTGACAAGGACAATTCAATATGCACGAGGGCTTACCAAGAATGATAGAAAACAATAGAGTTCACTGACAGAAATGGTCACCAATTGACAAGGACAATTCAATATGCACGAGGACAACGTGCATGCAAAAAGTGAATATATGATCGAGCGCAGCACTACGAAAACCAAGCATATGGTATATAAAATGACCAGGTCGCACATTCATAGTCCGTGTGATCTTAATGTAAATTGGAGTTTTTAATGCTTCATAGACTTATTAGCGACCAGTGAACATATCCAGATCAGACAACGTGGATGCGCGTGTGATCTGGGTCTGAACTTGATATAAATGCCGTATGGTGTGCTTTCATGTAGTGCCGCTCTTATAGACCTACTAACGGAATTATTCATGCAACCCCGACAGGTCAATGTGATAGAGGAATCTGTACATGAATATATGATGACGTTTAAAATCAAGGGGAATACGACTAGGTCTACAATATTTACAAGTGTGAGTCTGAAAAAGGAAAACATAATAGAACAGAACAGTATCTTTATTTTCTCGAAGATGAAAGTAGTGTACAACATGAGGAATAGCAATTAATATATATTGATTACCAATATTTGAATATAATTCAGTAACGTTTGCATGGTGTCTAACGCCATTTTCAATTATTTTTCAAATACATCCCGGCGTTTCCTGGGTAAGTTATCAATACAACTGGCCCATTTATCCGCAAGTCAGTCGTAATATTATTAACACTAAAAGCATGAGCGCCAATGAGGGAAGGTCAGTACTACCATTTTTAAAGTCTTTGGTTTGACCTGGATGGGGATCGAACACGCCACCACCCGCACCCGATGCAGAGGCTCTAGACCACTAGACCACTGAAATGTTAATTCAGTCACGTGAACATCTATTAACCAATATCAAAAGTTTGTTAATCCGATACCTTTATCTTATTGCAAGTTTTTACCATTGAGACTAGATTAGTTTATTGATTGATCGATCGATCGATTGACTTTAACGCGGTTTTCAACGGTAGTTCAGCTATATCACGTTGGCTAGCTCACCTTATACCACTGAGTTCCTTGGTTTTCTCTAACACCAGGTAGCCTACATACGACATTCTTCCCAATTTAACAGGCTAACTTCCCACATGGTTAACACGTACGCTGGACGGTCAATCAAGAGGTATGGGGTTCAAATCCCGGTCCGTGTTCTGAACTTTTTGGAGGTGCTTTTAAGTGTCTTCCACTCAACGAGAGGTACACTTCTTGTCCTTTCCACGAACAAATAAGTCACGTTTATCGATGCTATACACGAGCGACATATAAATGAGCCGTTCCATAAGAAAACCAACAGTGTGGACTCTGCGTAAAGTATCGACTCGGATCAGCCTGAGCATGCCGCCCAGGCTAACCCGGACAGACACTGTTCGCTTCCTGTGGATTTTCTGTTTCGGGAATCATTACTCTTTACCTCTATCCCCCTGAGACGGAACGTGTCGACCGGGATGAGCATACATATATGTGCGGACTGCGCAGGCTGATCCAGTGTCGATACTTAACATCCACAATGTTGATTTTCCCGCGAAACGGCTCAAATACATTTTGTATTTTATGCATGTCTCTGTATAGGCTAAGCACATACAAGTCGTTAAAGAACAAATTTGACTTTTCGGAATGAGTTAGGGTATCGTACCTGGACTCACTTAATTGTATCTTACATTTTATCCTGAATGTATCTGCACCTGTCAGATTCGTGTTCAAAATAAAGTATACACTATCAGATAGGCATATAAAGAAGCTAAAAAGCTTATGCTCAATCTGAGCAGGGACAATATATACATGTGTGGTCCCTGATCTGAGCAATTGGTCTCAATAATTACGTTACATTACATCATATGTATTTCTCTTGGTGTGAATCTTATGGACAAGTAACTCCTGCGAGTAACCGGCTGATGAAACACGACTGAAACTTTTTCGGAACTTTTTTCATTTAAAACTGTTCATTTCTTTCGTGGAAGTCATTTAACTTCTTCCATTATGACAGTAAGAGTACAAATTAATAAAGAGAAGCCGGCTGTCGGTAAGTTTGTTACCTGAGTCAGTTAGTAAAACACATGTGTAAAGTATATCAATAACCGGACTGTACCTATTTTCGGATAGTTGTCATTCTTCGGTTTGTGTGCGTGAAAATCAGAGAGCATTGTCTTAGTATGCCCATAGTTTGATATTAAGTGGGTTTTTTAAAAATAATTTAACTGGTCATTCATGAATTGATTGATCACCAGACTTTCTCGACTTTCACCTTATGATGATAACCTTACGGTTTCTGTTGTCAAAAGTAAGGAAGAATCTCCCTTTGTAGCCCATATTCTCCAGTTCTGCTTCGGATACTGTGTATCTTAACTATATTTGGGTTCAAGTTTGTTTACTTAAAGCCAATAAAGGTCACATTTAGTAGTATTTAGTATTATATGTTTATAGTATTATACATTATATATAAGTTATAACATGTTAAAAATGATATATTGCATAACATGTACTGGGTCCTTCATGGAGTTAAGTTGCTACAGGTTACCCATCTAGACACTAACCTTAATGTTCGTTGATTAACTTTGTGGAAAAGCCAACCCTTCGTTCAATGTCGCTATAAAAGCTGGCTTCCACAGCAAGGATGTAGAAGTGGTATTTGTACCTAGACACCATTCCTGTTACATTTCTCCCTCTTTTTTCTTGACTTGGAGTCACACAACTGCCCACTAGCAGAACACCAGAGCAGAGCCAGCTGCCTTTGTTACATCATTGGGTCAGGGAATGATGATGATGTCACCCCAAAATCCGACCACTGCTTAACCCTTTCCCTCTTATAGACGCTTTCTGACGCCTCTGCAGCAGATGGCTTTTTGAAAACATTGTGACAAAAGAATAAATTGCACAAAACATGCAATTTCTCCTTTTGCCACAATGTTTTCCACTTTTAGTCATAGGTTATCCATTCAATTATGGAGATTTTCTATGTTTTGACAAACTATGTTCAAAGTCGTCTGCTGCAGAATTGTCGTATGAGGGAAAGGGTTAATCATAATGTGTACAGGGTCCTTGACTTCTTCACCGAGTTAAGCCACAGTGGGGCACCCACCCAGGCACCAAACGTGATGTTCATTGCTTAATTTTGTTAAAGCTAACCACTCGACCAACGTCGCTATAAAGTCGGCTTCCACAGCAAAGCTGTAGAAGTCGTATTTTTTCTGTACTGGAGTATACCCCATTCCCGTTACATTTGGATCATGGTTCCCAAGCTGGTTCAGTTTTGACTTGAAATCATTCACAACTTTAGAGTTCACAACACACTTTGGGAGTGAGTTCCAATTGGTAATTATCATCTAAGTCTTTGAGAACTGTCGTAGGGGTAATGATGTTATACAAGTTTGGCCAGTTTATAGTCATGTCCATGAGTCAAATAGTAAAACATCTGTGAGATGGAATGTCTTTTATACCTCGAATAATTGTAAAAGCCTGGATCATATCCCCCTTGCTCTTCTCCTATGTGGTAATGTTGGTAGTTAATGACAAGTGCAGATCCAGATCGTGACTAGATTTGGTTGCAACACATGATTTGTGCCTTGTAAGCACTGTTGGTTAGAGCGCCAAGTTATTTATATGGCTGTCATTGGTAGACATTGGGCAAACATTTTTCCCTTTTTGTTACTTTTAGAATATTGTCAGAAGACTAGGAGTGATCTGGAATGTTTATGGAGTGTGTAATTTTTGTAAAAGTTTGCTAAGGTAGATGCCTGGCTCTAACAGGTTAAGAGGGGATGAGTGTAGTGTCCAGATGTGGTGGCAAAATATGATTACCCAGTTTAAGGCCCACATCAGCCACACATTTTCCCCCTCTTGTTTTACTTTTTAAGTCTGTGCCTTTTGCACCGTTTGGTCAAGATGTTTTCTGTTCTGCATTTAATCATGTAAACATCCTTGAAGCTCATGAAGAACACACATTTGGTTTGAATTGCCAATAATTTTAAGACAGAAAGGTTAGTATTCCCATCAGCCGACGTTATTTCATTTAGCTACTATAGACTATAGAGTTTTTCTGATAATTTTATAGACATCTTCCCTGAATGACCCTCTACCTGATTCCTTCAATCCATCTTGATATGTCAAAAGACACGGCTATTATCAACTGGGACTGTTTTATCCTTTATGACCAGAGTGTAAGATTGAGAAAATTATTTCCCAAGAAATAAAATGTCAGATTTTGAAATTCTAACAACATAGATCCTGAGCCATTATGGCCCTCTTGTTTTAAGCAAAATATTTGGATGGCAAATGCCACCACTATTGCAATGCCCTTGCTGTAAGCATGATGGCATTTTACTCTATTGATCATATTTAAAGTGTTTTTTTGCTGAAATCATTACGTGTACCTATGCATCTTAGTGATTTAAACCCTTTCCCACATTAAGGCGTTTCATCTGCTGATAACTCTAAAATGCATTGTTGTCAAAAGAGAAATGTCTATTATGAGAAATTTCGCATTTTGTCACAATTGTTTTTACTGTATTCACTAATTTAGGTTTATAAAACATTGATCTATTCATAGATATTCTTTATCGTTTTTCCCCAGACATTTTATTATTTTATCTACTGCAGAACTGATATGATGTTCATGTATTGTATGTGGGAATGGTTAAGGCTATGTTTTGTTATACTTTATAAATTTCTTTTGATCTTTAGCGGCCCTTCTGTGTGTAGAATTCCTAAAAGATACAGGAATAGAGGTACTGTGTGAATTTGGTAAAACTAACGAAATCAGTGTTGACAAGTAAGTATATTGATACAAAAGAAAATTCAATTTTCATATTGATTGGAGTAAATATAAATGTTATTTAAGTTTCTCCTCAATACATCTCCTCAATACATTCATAAGTGTTGTTCGAACTGGCTTCAAGCATTAAAGGTGATTACAAATTGACTGACATGTATGTAACAGACGACTTTTAAAAAAATCATTGTTGCAAAAGGAGAAATATCTCATATTGAGCAATTTCTCCTTTTCTCACAATGTTTTGAACTCTATTATTTTGATAATAATACTTTCTTTTCTAGGATTTTCAATATTTTTGCCTTGATGCTTTTAACTCTAAAAGCATAACATCTGATAAATTTCAATGGTATCATGAAACAGGAAGTAATGAAAAATTACCCTTTCACTCATGTTGAGCTCTCATGCAATGAAGTATTTGACAATCGAAACCTTCTTATTTGTTCATTCTATCTTCAATAGTTACATGTTATGTAATGAGTTATCTTATTTTGATGTTTTTGATGAGTGTCAACAACATTGTGATTTATCTCAATTAACTAAAATAGGTAGATTTGTCAATACACAGTCATGATCTGTAGTACTTATTTTAATTATACCCCCGATAAACGAAGTTTAGAGGGGGTATATTGGAGTCACCCTGTGGTTGGTCGGTCGGTCGGTCGGTCGGTTGGTCCGTTGCGATTTTCCTTGTCCGGAGCATAACTTTAAAACTAATTGTTGGAATTTAATAAAACTTCATAGGATGATAAAACACATTGAGAGGAAGTGCGGTGTACAGGAACCATAACTCTATTTTATCTAAATACAGAGTTATTGCCCTTTGTTACTTTTTCTTGTCCAGAGAATTACTTAATAACTAACAGATGAAATCTAATAAAACTACATACAATGGTAGAGCATAATCAGAGGAAGTGCAGTGTACAAGAACCATAACTCTAATTTACATAATTACAGAGTTATTGCCCTTTGTTTCTTTTTCTTGTTCGTAGAGTCTTGTCCGGAGCATAACTTTAAAACTTATTGTTGGAATTTAATAAAACATCTTAGGATGATACAACACATTGAGAGGAAGTGCGGTGTACAAGAACCATAACTCTATTTTACCTAAATACAGAGTTATTGCCCATTGTTACTTTTTCTTGTCCGGAAAATTACTTAATAACTAACAGATGGAATCTAATAAAACTACATACAATGGTAGAGCATAATCAGAGGAAGTGCAGTGTACAAGAACCATAACTCTACTTTACATAATTACAGAGTTATTGCCCTTTGTTACTTTTTCTTGTTCGTAGAGTCTTGTCCGGAGCATAACTTTAAAACTAATTGTTGGAATTTAATAAAACTCCATAACTCTATTTTATCTAAATACAGAGTTATTGCCCTTTGTTACTTTTTCTTGTCCGGAGAATTACTTAATAACTAACAGATGGAATCTAATAAAACTACATACAATGGTAGAGCATAATCAGAGGAAGTGCAGTGTACAAGAACCATAACTATAATTTACATAATTACAGAGTTATTGCCCTTTGTTACTTTTTCTTGTTCGTAGAGTCTTGTCCGGAGCATAACTTTAAAACTAATTGTTGGAATTTAATAAAACATCTTAGGATGATACAACACATTGAGAGAAAGTGCGGTGTACAGGAACCATAACTCTATTTTACCTAAATACAGAGTTATTGCCCTTTGTTACTTTTTCTTGTCCGGAGAATTACTTAATAACTAACAGATGGAATCTAATAAAACTACATACAATGTTAGAGCATAATCAGAGGAAGTGCAGTGTACAAAAACCATAACTCTCCTTTACATAATTACAGAGTTATTGCCCTTTGTTACTTTTTCTTGTTTGTAGAGTCTTGTCCGGAGCATAACTTTAAAACTAATTCTTGAAATTTATTAAAACTTCATAGGATGATACAACACATTAAGAGAAAGTGCGGTGTACAGGAACCATAACTCTATTTTACCTATATACAGAGTTATTGACCTTTGTTACTTTTTCTTGTCCGGAGAATTACTTAATAACTAACCGGTGGAATCTAATAAAACTGCATACAATGGTAGCATAATGAGAGGAAGTGCAGTGTACAAGAACCATAACTCTTATTTACATAATTACATAGTTATTGCCCTTTGTTACTTTTTCTTGCCCGGAGAATTATTTAATAACTAACAGATGGAATCTAATAAAACTACATACAACGGTAGAGCATAATCAGAGGAAGTGCAGTGTACAAGAACCATAACTCTAATTTACATAATTACAGAGTTGTTGCCCTTTGTTATCCAAAAATGAACAAAACAAGAATAACCCGATCCATAACATTGTCCTTTTAAGGTGGGGTTTCTAAATAGTTCACAACCTTTCCTATCAGGGTGGCGTTCGGGGGTATTAATCACATTCAGTGATAGTTCTAGTTTATATTAAAACGAAAAACCACACCCACCAAATAAAAATAGCTCTTCGCCCAGACATTGAGGCCACTAGAGTTTACAGTGAATAACTTTCGAAAATCTTGCTAGTAAAGCAAAAGTATTTTCTCCATTTCCAACATTATTTTCAGATACATCAAATTGTGTCTGCATGTTGTAAAGGGTTAACATGTTTTTAAAAAAAAATCATCTGTATCGGCAAAAGAGTTTATAAAGGTTTTTGTTTTTCTATATTTCAGTTCATCTGCCTTTACCAGTGCAGCGTCTATCTGTAGATATTTGGGCAGACTTCATCCTGATGCTGGTTTGCTTGGTAAAACAGTATTGGAGAAAACAGAGGTAATTCAGTGTTTATCCTTTTGCCATATTAAACAAGTTTGCAACATATGACTTTGAAAACATCAAGCCCAAAAGACAAGATTTCTTTAAATTATACCCAAGGAATACAGATCCATTTGAAGGGGCATATACATGTACATGTAGTATTTGGTCTGCCTCTCACAACATTGAGCATAATATTTTACCTATTGATGATGATGCTTTTATCCCTTTCCCACATATAGACGCCTCTGCAGCTGACAACTTTTGAAAACATTGTGACAAATGGAGAAATTGCTCAAAACAAGCAATTTCTCCTTTTGCCAAAATGTTTTCTCCTTTTTTCAGTAATTTAACCTAAATTTATCGAGATTTTCTGTGTTTTTGCCAAACAAAATTAAGGTTGTCTGCTGCAGATTTGTTGTATGTTGGAAAGGGTTAAAGTATGAATGTGTATTTCTAGTAATATGACCTTTCTAAACCAAAAATATTGTGACCTTGACCTTGAACTTGCATCTACTTTACCCTTGACCTGATACAAACCAACTTCAGCAGCAGACAGACCACATTATACTTTTCCTGCATGTAGGCGCTTTTTGACGCCTCAACAGCAGAAGACTTCTGATAATACTGTGACAAAAGATGAAATTGCTCAAAACAAGCAATTAGTCCTTTTGAATCAATGTTTTCAACTCTATTCAATGATTATACTTTCATTTATAGATATGTTTTATAGTTTTGCTTAGATATTTTCAAAATCTTCTGCTGCAGATCTAGAGTATGTGGGAAAAGGTAAAAACATATTGTGGGGAAAACTAGCTTATAGTGAGAAATTTCTCCTTATCCTCAATATTTTCAACTCTCTATACTAAACTTCTAGTTTTGAAGATAAAGTATTTTTAAAGAATGTAACTATCACATATTGAGTAAACATTTAAATTTATTCTAATATAATCATTATAGAATTTTGTTCATGAACCCTGTGTTGTAGTTTCTTAACCCTTTCCCTCATATGACAATTCTGCAGCAGACGACTTTGAACATATTTTGTCAAAAAATAGAAAATCTCTAACTGAATGGATAACCTATGACTGAAAGTGGAAAACATTGTGTCAAAAGGAGAAATTGCTTGTTTTGAGCAATTTCTTCTTTTGTCACTATGTTTTCAAAAAGCCTACTGCTGCAGTGGCGTCAAAAAGCGTCTATATGAGGGAAAGGGTTAAAAGAACTGTCTATGCGAGACAACTCTTTAACTCATTCTAATAAATTCATGATGTTTTTGAGTACCAACAATCTAAGTTTCAGTGGATAATAAGAGAGATAATGTAAGAAAAGTTTGTTTTACTTCTCCTTTTCAGGTTGATCATTGGTTGACCTTTGCATGGGGTCAGTTGGCCTGCAGCTCCAGTTTTAATGCTGCACTACAATACCTGGATAAAGTGCTTGGACCTGTAACCTTTCTAGTCGGTGGTAACCTGACTGTGGCTGATTTTGCGGTCTGGGAAAACCTATATTGTATGTATTCTAATTCAGTTTACCCAAGTTCAATATTTGAATGAAATAGAAGTATAAAAAGGAAAGATATTTTGGATGATTGTATATATGAAATCTCTATATAATTTTGCCTATCTTTTAAAACCTTTGATTGTGATCTCTATGGCAGTTATTATATGCTGAAGAGTATAGATGACTAGTTTAAACTAGCTTTTTGAATATAGCTCACAATGCAGTAAAGCAGAGATCTAGATAATGACAATTTTCAATCTTCTTTACACCTTTCCCACATACAGAAACTTTCTGATAATCTGGCTGCAGACGACTTGAAAACACTGTGGCAAAAGGAGAAATTGCTTATAATGAGCACTTTCTCTCTTTACCATAATGTTTTCAACTCTATTCAACAATTATTTGTTCAAAGTCGTCTGCTGCAGATTTGTAGTTTGTTGGAAAGGGTCAAATTCTTATCTGTACCCCAAACCCACTGGTACAGAGTGAAAATAATAAATAATCTGGGAGATGTAATTATGAGCTATTTTTATTCAGTGGGTGAGGGGGTACTTTTTATACGCCGCCGGAGGTGGTCGTATATTGGCGTCATCTTCTCCGTCCGTCCGTCCGTACGTCCATTTCTTGTGAACGCAACTCCTCCTACGTTTCTGACCGTATCTTTTCAAAACTTGGTCAATGTCATAACTATAATGTGTAGATGTGCATGAAGCGGCGATTTTCCGGTTCATTGATATTTGCAAGATTTATGTCCCTTGTAACTCAGTCTCTGTAGCTGATTGATATTGCAGCCTTGTGAACGCAACTCCTCCTACGTTTCTAACCGAATCTTTTCAAAACTTGGTCAATGTCATGACTATAATGTGTAGATGTGCATGAAGCGGCGATTTTTCGGTTCATTGATATTTGCAAGATTTATGTCCCTTGTAACTTAGTCTCTGTAGCTGATTGATATTGCAGCCTTGTGAACGCAACTCCTCCTATGTTTCTGACCGAATCTTTTCAAAACTTGGTCAATGTCATTACTATAATGGGTAGATATGCATGAAGTGGCGATTTTCCAGTTCATTGATTTTTGCAAGATTTTTGTCCCTTGAAACTTAGTCTCTGTAGCTGATTGGTACGTCGTCCATTTCTTGTAAACGCAACTCCTCCTACGTTTCTGACCGTATCTTTTCAAAACTTGGTCAATGTCATAACTATAATGTGTAGATGTGCATGAAGCGGCGATTTTCCGGTTCATTGATTTTTGCAAGATTTATGTCCATTGTAACTTAGTCTCTGTAGCTGATTGATATTGCAGCCTTGTGAACGCAACTCCTCCTGTGTTTCTGACCGAATCTTTTCAAAACTTGGTCAATGTCATGACTATAATGGGTAGATGTGTATGAAGCGTCGATTTTCCGGTTCATTGATTTTTGCAAGATTTATGTCCCTTGTAACTTAGTCTCTGTAGCTGATTGATATTGCAGCCTTGTGAACGCAACTTCTCCTATGTTTCTGACCGAATCTTTTCAAAACTTGGTCAATGTCATGACTAAAATGGGTAGATGTGCATGAAGCAGCGATTTTTCAGTTCATTGATTTTTGCAAGATTTATGTTCCTTGTAACTTAGTCTCTGTAGCTGATTGATATTGCGGCTTGTGAACACAACTCTTCCTACGTTTCTGACTGAATCTTTCCAAAACGTGGTCAATATCATTACTATAATGAGTAGATGTGCATGAAGCAGGGATTTTCCGGTTCAGCAATTTTTGCAATAGTTATGCCTTTCGAAACTTGGTCTCTATAGCATATTCACTTGAGAAACGCAACTCAAGTTTCCAAACAGGTAGAAGTGCATAAAGCAGGGATTATCCGGTAGAGTGATTTTTGCAAGAGTTATGCTCAGAAGGAAAAAAGGATACATACCGACACTGCCATTTGACCTACTTTCATATCGGAAGCCTCTATAGGGTTCTATCTCTGTTAATATGTATCCTATTTTCTTTAGTTAATACCAAAGTCAGCTAGGCTGGTAAGCAGAGTAAGACTTTCAACTCTGAACAAGTGTGGATAAACTGTTTTGCTCAAGGAAACACCCGGCTGCCCCTGCTACCCAGGCAACCATGATCTCAGGTCCCTGTCTCTTCCAGCTAAGCTAACTGGTCTCACAGACTTCATTTTGAGATAATGTATACAGACATGTTAAAAGCAATAATTAAAAGGACCAATCTTGATCTTTATATTTTGTGGCGGCGTATATTGTGGCGGCACTGGCACTCTTGTTAATTAAAATTAGTTACCCAAAAATGATTAAAATTTGATAGGTGGTACCCTAAAAATTGGTCGTCCCTTAGTAACATATAACTACTAAATTAATTTACTTTGAAAACCATCAATTGTATGACAACTATTTTCATTACCATGTATGTTAATAATTATGTATATTATGGACAATGAGCTTATATGCTTGTGTTGTAAATAAACTTATGTACTGTTCTGTTCTATGATTTCAGTGAGTTCTGCTTGGCAAACACTGGTAGGGAAAAATGAAGCTCCAGAGAATGCGTTAAGGTACTACAAATTCCTCTGTGCCCAGGATGCTTTCATTCGAGTGCAGGATCCAATTCCTGCGGCCAAACCCAAAGCTTCTGTGGAGAGAAAGGGTAATGAATCATCAGTAAGTTTCCATTTCATATTTACTGAAATAGGTTTTGTTCTCTGACCAGCAAGGATCCAGATCTACCTGCATATATACGCAATATGATCTAGCTCTTGCCTTTACGCTAACTAGTTTGTTGGTCAAGCATTCGTCAAGCTTCTGGAGTTATAATCAAAGTGCATCTATAAAAGTTAACAATTTGATCGGTTTTGGCATTTATAAAAGCAACTCAAGAGGTAGGTTTTTATGTGATGGGATACAAATTAGTCTTTAAATAGGTAGAAAACATAGTTAGAAAGAATTGATAATTGTTCCAATTGTGATATTTAGTTGGAAGATACACCATTGCCTGGGAAGAAAGTTATGTGGAGTTCTACTGTGAGTAAGCCAAGAAACACATGTTACCTGATCTGGCCGAAGTAATACATCTGAAATGCTATTATAAAAAAACATTGTTAGGAATAATGGGAGATATAAAATTGTTCTTTAAGATCTCCAGCTGTAATATTTCTTATTTTGAGACTCTTTTTTATCACATCAGTCCTGATCTTTTGTATACATTTTAAAAAGATGAGCTATTGTTTTCACTTAATCTGTGTAGGTGTCTGCTAGCAAGCTTAGGTCTAGCCCTTAAGTCCACCTTAATTCAACAACATAAGTAGACTGTTTACAGCAAGGGCCATAATATTTCCATGTCTTTTATTTAAATTATGGCCCATTTTTATATGAACTTTAGAGTTTTGGTTAAGTTAGCATTACTAATTTCCTAATTAGATGAGCAATGACATCTGATTAAAGTGCTCTTATTGTCCAATTATTGTCATAAGTTTCTTCTTATTATTTAATATAATACCTTTTACCACATACAGAAACCTCTGCTGCAGACAACTTTTGAAAACATGCTAACAAAAGACATTGCTCATCATGAGCAATTTCGCTTTTTGACACAATGCTTCTAACTTTTTTCATTAATTGTTCATTTATTAAAAAAAAAAAAAAAATTGAATTCACCCTTAATGTTATTATGTCTCCCCCATTACATGGGGGTGACATATTGTTTTTGCCCGTTCCGTCCGTCCTTCCGTCCGTCCTTCCGTCCGTCCGCTCTCATGGGAGGGTACTTGCGGGGAAAAGGAAATGTACAGAGTGTACTTGTGAGGATATTTATGACTTGTGGGATGCACCGCACAAAACACCACCAATTTCGCACAAGTATAGACATTTAAGCTCATAATTAACGGCCAAATATCCACAGCTCACAAGTTTGTGGATAGTCGGACATATCCGTAGTTTTCGGCCAAGATCATAAATCATCCCTGTTTTGTTTACAAACCTTTGGCGGGAATATTGCACTAAAAATAGACCGCCGGTGTCATGCGCGTGACTTTATCAATCGGAACGTTCGGCGATTAAGGTTGTGAAATGAGAGATGCAGGTGCCCGCTATAATCTCTAAACGAGGCTACTCCTAAACACAACCAGAGCTGCTGCTGCTGCAGGTAAAAAAAATTAATATTGTTTATTTTCTTTTCCTTTAAAAACAAAATTAACCTTTATTCTTTTAAATGATGTATTTATTGTATCATATTTCAAGTCGAGATGTTTGCAGCGTCGTTCAATGAACCACGTACGAAAAAGGAAGATGCCATGTGGTTCATTGCATGATCAGATGAAAATGGCGTCTACCTATTTACACGTGTGTGAACTGATTTCTGTTAACGTAAGAATTTAAGTATGGAAATGGAAACTATTTCAGTAGCAATATTCATCGCATGTTGTTGTATTTTTGCTGTCTTGGTGGTTATTTGCCTGACTGCAATCTATGCCGTGAAAAACTGGTCAAGGCTGTTTTATTCATGGAGTGTCGATATTCAATGAAACTTCAGTTCGTGGACTATGTCGAAAAGGAATTTTGTCATCAAATAACTGTAAAAAGTAAGTGTGCAGCATCAAATCACATTTTTCCAGGTTGTTTGCGATCTTTTGGTAATTTTACAAAAAAAATCTCCATGATTTGTCATATGTTTTCGCGACCCCGAAACTCACTCGTTTTGGGCAGATTTTTATAAGAATTTGACAAATGCATGTCAGAAAAGTGTACAGAAATCTTCATTATCGTGCATTTACCAGAGAAGTCCGAGATTTTACGTGAAGAATGACTCGTAAGGTTTTTTTAGTCAATTTTCACAATCAATGCTATTTTCTTTACTTTTTGAGATCTTAATTGTCAATAAGCCTTTAGCCTAACGTCCTTGTAAAATTAATGCTTCAAGCTTTTTCATTCAGTGAGTAGAATACAAAAAATATATGCTAAGGCCAGTAAAAAAAGAAATGTTTTTTTTCTGGGTTCATGCCCAAAAAAGATTGGGTCGGTAGGTCAAATTCTTTTTCCTTTCAAATATTATTGTTATCTAATAAATTTTACCAGGGCACATGCAGGAATTATTAGTGCGGATGGTTATTGTTGTTTATTGACAAGTGAAACCTTGATATAAACATGTGTTTATTTAAACACCTGTAGGATTTTCTAAAATTATTTACTTCCAAACAATAAAGAATTGAAAATTGTTGTACATCGTCATATACTATTAATGGACTGTGAAATCATGATCTTACGGCCGCATTTCCATTTGTTCGCAAATCCACATGCGCATCTGTCACATTTACAAATTTGCAGATGAGGAAGATGCTTCTTCATTTATCTGCAGGCGTACGAGAAATATGAAAGGGTTAAAATGGCCAAACCTCAATAAACATGCAAAACTTTGGTTTAAACATTACATTTTAGGAAATGCCAGTTTACTGTTTGAGAACATTATTGCCTTCAAAGTTGTTACTGTAAAAAGTTATTGATCTGAAGTTTTATGGTCACCTTGCATCTGAATGTACTTGGAAGATTATTAGCCTGGCATGCTTCAGTTGACATTTTATGGTAGTCTGACAAAAAAATCTGGTAATCTGCATGTTCCGAGCAATGTATTTATTGAATCTAATGCGATAAAAATTGTCGGTCACAGATTATTTGCTCTTGATAATGGTATTTTTGCATATTATCTTTATTTCAGTACAGTATTTCAAAATATACATATTCATAATTAATATCCTAGGATAATGGGGCAGATCTATGTTACGAGTCTGTTTCTTCATGTTTCAGTCACATATTTCTGTAAGTGACTCATTTGTTAAATTAGCTCTGAAGGAAAGCTAGATAGAAAAAGACTCTTTTCATCTTGATATTTGTTTACTTCAGGTACGTTAAACATGCCAAGGAAGAAGAGGAAGGTGAACAGTTCTGCTCACCAAACAAAAGCCATAAAAAGCCCAAAACAGGTATGCTTACCGTAGGTACTGGCTAAATAAACTGGTACAGTAAACTTTAAAGTGCTGATTTATCGCGCTCTGCGATGTTGTCTGACTGTGAAAGACCATTAATTATATCTGTTTATTAACTCAAGAATCTATTTGGACTTTTTATTTATATTCATGGATGTTATCAGTGGACATTTTATGGATTTCCTGTTCATTTTATAAAAAACAACAGAACTCTATGATTATTTAGTTTTGAGTAATCAATTACAATTGATTAAATTACTGATTAAGATTACTCCATGTCTGCATCACTAATTGACTGATGTTGAACTACATGTTGGCGCAGAAGTTTGATTTAATACTTGGTTTTAATATACTTAATTTATTCATTATATCCTTTTTAGTTGACTATAAATTGTATTTATTAATAGAATGTTGAGATTAAGTACAAAAGAACATACGTTATAATAGCACAAGATCACAGAATGTTAACATGACAACATTTTATGTTCATATATATTTGTACTTGTAAATAATAACATTACATGCAAATATTTTATCTCATAAAATAACCATTTCCACTTGGCCATATTACATATGTGTAAGGCATTGTTATCATTAATTATTTCAAATTCATTTCAAAATAATAAGTTAAACAAACAAAAAAGCAAAATATTTGTTACAATCTAGACATTGGATGATTGTTAACTGTCTCTAGGCATACTGGTAACTGGTTAAATTGAAATTTTAAAAAAAATGTGCATTTGTTTCACTCATACATTTTACCCAGAATCCTATAGATTCTTAAAACGTCTTATAGTTTGAGGATCAAGAGAGATTTTCTTATCAAAAATATTCTTTCCCAAGCTCTGGAAAGCTTAAAAAAATCTTGAACTTTCAATATTTCTTATTGTAAACTGCATTTATTGAGTGCAAAGGTTTATGAACAGAAAAATAAAAAGAGTCAAGTAATTTGAACTATGTAATTTTCTTAATGCCAGCATTTATTTTCCAGGAGCCAGAATTATTCAGGGGTCTAATGGTTTGGGTAAGACTGCCGGGTATGAAAATTCTTTGGCCAGCCAAAATAGAAGAGATCGCACAGGAGGAATACGTCGTCTTCATCAAGTCAGACAATGAAAGGTAAGGCTCATTGTAATGATTATTTATTAATTTAATGCGCAAAGGTGCACAGTATTATTACATAGTCTTATAATGGACTGTCCGGCCTTAAATCAACAAAACAAAACATAACTCATTTTCACATTGTTATTTTTAGCTCACCTGAGCTTTGCTCAAGGTGAGTTATTGTGATCCCCTGATGTCCAGCGTCCGTAAACTTCTTCTCCTCAGTAACCAGTGGGTCAATTTGGATGAAACTTCACAGGAAGCATCCTCTCAATGGCCTCACCAGAATTCATTCAAATTTTTGGGATCCATGCAGAATTCTGGTTTCCATGGCAACGAAATGACAAAAATAGTGAAAACTTAAAAAATATTCTCTTCCAAAAGTGTCAGGCCGATTTTCAAATAATTTTGTAGAAATGTTCCTTGGGTGACCCTCTATCAGATTACTTGAAGCCATGTTGATTGGTCAAAAAACATGGCCACCAGGGGGGTGGGGCTATTTTGCCTTATATGGCTTTAGTGAAAACTTAAAAAATCTTCTCCTCCAAAAGTGTCAGACCGATTTTCAAATAATTTTGTAAAAATGTTCCTTGGGTGACCCTCTATCAGATTCCTTGAAGCCATTTTGATTGGTCGAAAAACATCACCGCCAGGGGGTGGGGCTATTTTGCCTTATATGGCTATAGTGAAAACTTATAAAATCTTCTCCTCCAAAAGTGTCAGGCAGAATTTTGTAGAAATGTTTTGGGTGATCCTCTCTCAGATTCCTTGAAGCCATGTTGATTGGTCGAAAAACATGGCCGCCCGGGGGTGGCGCTATTTTGCCTTATATATGGCTATAGTGAAAACTTAAAAAATCTTCTCCTCCAAAAGTGTCAGGCCGATTTTCAAATAATTTTGTTGAAATGTTCCTTGGGTGACCCACTATCAGATATCTTCAAGCCATGTTAATTGGTTAAAAAACATGGCCACCAGGGGGCGTGGCTTTTTTGCCTTATGGCTATAGTGGAAACTTAAAAAATCTTCTCCGAAAGTGTCTGGTCGATTTGCAAAAGATTTACTAGAAATCTTCCTAGGGCGACCCTCTATCAGATTTCTTCAAGCCAAGCCAAGGTGGGAAACTACAAGGGGGGCGGGGCTTATATTGCTTTAGTGAAAAAATCAGGTGAGCGATCCAGGGCCATCATGGCCCTCTTGTTTTATATCTGAGTCAATGACTCCAGTGCTGACATGCGGTATTACAAGTAAAAATGCTTTATGTAATAGTATTACAAGTAAAAATGCTTTATGTAATAATGATTAAGCCTAGTACTTAATGGTAGCTGATCTGCAACCTCGTTGGCTGACAATGTAGGTTGTATTCTAAGTATTGTCTGAAGTTGGTCAACTGTCTTTACACATGCATTATAAATGGTGCTTGGTTAATCTGATATGTGTAAACAGTGTTAATTTTTAGCTCAGGAACTGGTCATTTCTGTTGTAATATGCAGACATTTGTTAATAAAACTTGGAACAGAAAAAATGATGTGCAAACCTGAATGATTGACCTGTCTCTTGATCTTGGGAAATGAGGTCTATTTTCTTGAACCAAGCACATTGTAAAATAATGGGACATTGTCAGTCGTAAGGCTAAAATGCTGTTTTGTTTGCTGGGACCATTACATTTAGATTTATCCCTTCACATTGGAATTTGTTATGATTATTTTTCTGGAAAATTATACTTGCGCCTAAGAAAAATAGGTTTGTTTCCGGTTACCCGCCCGACCAACTTAGAACCTGATCGAAACTTTTTTATAGGCTTATAAGAAATGTTTTTATGTCGCCTGCTTTACGCAGAAGCGGCATATAGGGATGGCTTTGCTACCATCTGGCGTCTTGCGTCGATGTCGCGCTTTTCCGTCACACTTTTCTCAGCAACCACACATGCAATACAGCCTTGATATTTTACAGGATGTTTGATCCTATCATACTACAGCATGTATACTGTTTTCATGGCCGTTTATCATCTACTTCCTGTTCACCGAATACTTAGCTATTATGCACATAGTGGCCATATAGAAAATTTTCGTCACAGTTTTCTCAGCAACCACATTCAATACAGCTATGATATTTTACAGGATGTTTGATCCTATCATACTACAGCGTGTATACTGTTTTCATGGCCGTTTATCATCTACTTCCTGTTCACCGAATACTTAGCTATTATATATGCACATAGAGGCCATATAGAACATTACTGTTTACGACATAATGAAACACAGGCGACATACGCCTTCCCAAGAAGGCTCCATCTAGTTGTTGATTAATTGATAGCAACATTATTGGTGGAATCATCCTAATAGTTTAAAGAATTGGCTTACAGCATCAAAACACACCTACAACCTACCTACCAACCCTCTTTTTTTTGAGCCCGTAACAGGAAACAAACCTTCTTTTTTTATGCCTTAAAAAGTCTCTTAAGAAGCAATTTTATACTCAAGGAGGCTTTTGTGTTTGCGCCCTCAAAAAGTAAATTGTTAGCCGGTGTGCTTTATTTTAGGGCTCTAATAAATGTTTGTGTAACAAATTTCAGCTTTGTTGTTAAGAAGTCTGAAGCTTCAATAAAGCTGTTCAGGGAAGATGTCATTGCCTTAAAGACAGAAGGCATTGGTAATAAGGCTGTTACTTTTACAGTTGTTTGTTTTCTTATAACTGTATACAAACTTCATTGCTTGATGTTTGCTAGTGCCTGAATCTTGCTAGATCCTAGCATAAAAGTGAATGGCATAAGAAGAGCAGTTGCTAATTTAAGATGAAGTTGTATACAGTTGCTTTGCTGCATGATTTTTAGCTCCACTGGCCGAGCTTATGTCATGGGGAATTGTCCGGCGTCTGTGCGTTAACTTTTTTCTTTAAACAACTTCTTCTCCCTAACAACTTAGCCAATTTGGTTGAAACTTTGTTCCATTCAAACTCTGGTTTCCATGGCAACCAAAAATAAAAAAGTAGTGAAAACTTAAAAAATCTTCTTCTCTATTGGGCCGATTTTCAAATAATTTTGTAGAAATGTTCCTTGGGTGACCCTCTACCAGATTCCTTCAAGAATTGTTGATTGGTCGAAAAACAGGGCCACCAGGGGGCGGAGCTATTTTGCCTTATATTGTTGTAGTCAAAACTTAAAAAATCTTCTTCTCCGAAAGTTCCGGGCCGATTTTCAAATAATTTTGTAGAAATGTTCCTTAGGTGACCCCCTACCAGATTCCTCCAAGCCATGTTGATTGCTCGAAAAACATGGCCGCCAGGGAGTGGGGCTATTTTGCCTTATATAGCTATAGTGAAAACTTAAAAAATCTTCTCCAAAATTGTTCAGCTGATTTTCAATTAATTCTGTAGTAATGCTCATTGGGTGACCCTCTACCAGATTCGTTCAAGCCATGTTGATTAGTTGAAAAACATGGACGCCAGAGGGTGGGGCAATTTTGCCTTAAATGGCCAAAGTGAAAACTTAAAAAATCTTCTCCCCAGAAAGTGTCATGCCGATTTTCAAATGATTTAGTAGAAAGGTGACCCTCTCTCAAATTCCATCAAGCCATATTGATTCTTAAATTGAAAAACATGGGGGGCAGGGCTTTAGGGAGTTTTGGCTTTGGAGCGATACTTGCCCTATTGGGCCTCTTGTTTAAATAGTCTGCAGATCTATAAGGAATTAAAGTTTTGAACTTATGCTTATGTTTGGCTAAAATCCACCATATCACTGATATGAATGGCATTGTTAGATAAAGTATATCAACCTTGTTTCGGGTAACAAGATGTTGTCACTACTTTATCTCAATGGTTATTGCAAAAAGTGGTGATTTTAAATGTGTAATGTGTGATTTAAAAAGAAGTTTAATGTTAAAAAAAAAATTCTTTTGGATCTGAAGACTTTGTTAAAAGATGTTACTTGTTAGCTCAACTGAGCACAAAGTGATCGATCATTGTCCGTCTTCCGCTGTTCAACTTTTCCTTCAAATGACATCTCCTCCTAAACCAATTTTGTTTAAAACTTCATATGGATGTTCCTTGGGTAGTCTCCTTTCATTATTGTTCAAAGAAATTAATTCCATTTAGAACATTTGGCAACCAAAAGGAAAAATTTCAAAAATCTTCTAAAAAAATAAACCGTGAGGCCTAGGCTTTGATATTTGGTTTGTATTATTGTCTAGTGGTCCTTTACCATCATTGTTCAAATTATGCCCCTTGGGTCAAAATTGACCACGCCCTAGGGGTCACTTGTTTTAAACATGGAGATAAATTAGGGAAATCTTTTAAAAAAAATAATTCCAAAGTTGCTGGGCCGAGACTTAATATTTGGTTTGTAGCAGTGGTCATCTTCCAAAATTGTTCAACTCATGCCCCTCGGGTCAAAACTCGTCACATCCTGGTGGTCACAAGTTTCCTATAGATTTATATATAGGGAAATCTTTGAAAATCTGATTGGCCAAAACTGCTTTGCCCAGACCCTTGATATGTAGCATCATATGGTGGACCTCAACCAATAAGGTTCGAATTACTCCCCTCTGGTCAAAACTGGCCGCGCCCTAGGGGTCAGCTGTTTTGTATACATGTAGAGATATATAGGGAAATCTTATCAGAAACCACAAGGCCCATACCTTTGATACTTGGTATGTAGTATCATATGTTGGCCCTATCTAGTGTGTCATACTCCTCCTTCAATTTCAACCTGATTTACTTGATACTTGGCATGAATGTTAATCTGAAGTAGTAGATGTGCAAGACGCAAATTTCATGTCCATGTGACTTTGAAATAGGAAAATATTGTTAAATCTAGTGTGTCGTACTCCTCCTTTAGTTTCAACCTGATTTACTTGATACTTGGCATAAATGTTAATAAGGAGTAGTAGATGTGCAAGACGTTAATTTAATGTCCCTTGACCTCACAAAATCTTCATATTTTGATTATTACTTGACCCTTTCCCTCATAAAGACGCTTTCTGACGCCTCTGCAGCAGACGACTTTTTGAAAACATAGTGACAAAAGAAGAAATTGCACAAAACGTGCAATTTCTCCTTTTGCCACAATGTTTTCAACTTTAAGTCATGAATAGGTTATCCATTCAATTATAGAGCTTTTCCATTTTTTGACAAAATATGTTCAAATTCGTCTGCTGCAGAATTGTCGTATGAGGGAAAGGGTTAACAACGTTATATTGTTTTTGATACTGATATTCAAATTGTCTGAGTCAAGGATAATATTGTGAGATATAATCTGTGTCAGGGGTTGGGGCGGGGTATTGATCACCTTTAGTGATAGTTCTAGTTTTTCCTACTTTTTGGTTCCAGACTCCTTATTTTTACCTATTTTTCAAATTATTGGCATTGTTTGACTTAGAAATTTTAATAAAAGTTTAGCGTGCAACTTACTACTATGAGGTCTTATCTCAGTAACCACGTTATATTCTGGATTGAATCTTCATACAGGGCTTCATCACACCTACAAAAATAGCCATGTTGGATGTTAGACAACGGTTGCTTTTAATTTAATTCAAATTATGGCCCTTGTTGGACTAAAAAATTTGGTTAAAGTTTTGGCCCATAAGTTGATGTTGGACACAGGAAGTTATCCGTCGGCCATTTTAAACATGGCAGCCAACTCAGAAGCATGTGTTGCTTACATTATAATCAAAAACTTTACAGATTATGAGCAAATAAACCTTTTCTGTTTACAACGTAACATTGATCACCATAATGATTACAATCATACAGAAAGGTACCATAAGACATATTTCTTTACTTTCAAAGATATTATTTATGTGTTAGAGTTTGCTAGAAGATTGAATATTGAAACAAAGTTAGTGAACATTATCAAATAATTAGTGGAGATAATAGCAGGCAAGTATGTTTTAAGTTCACAAAATAATTGTTGGATGTCCATTGTTGCTGTCAACAATGTAGTGTTTACCAGAGTTCCAGTTTACGGTATAAATTATATGTGAACCATTTACTTGGCGCATTTCTAGCCAGTGTGTAGCTTAAATTTGACATCAATTTACTCGCATATTTTTAGATCCCCTGAGGACGAAGTGTGGTTAGTCTTCATCCATCTTTATCGTCAACAATTGCTTCAACTATTATGTCCGTCCGTCCGTCTGTTAACAATTTCCTACAATAAGATCTTTTTATAATCCATGTATTTGTCACAGTAAAAGTTCCTCTGTGTCTATAATTAATGCAGTGCATCTACAGTTCACAAGTTTGGCCATATCACCTCAAGTTCATACTTTTTATAATGTTTTTGTCACAGTGAAAGTTTGTCCAAGACTTACAAGGTGCATCTACAGCTCACAAAAAGTTTGGCCATATCACCTCTCAAGTTCATATTTTTTATAATGTATTTGTCACAGTAAAAGTTCCTCTGTGTCTATAATTAATGCAGTGCATCTACAGTTCACAAGTTTGGCCATATCACCTCTCAAGTTCATACTTTTTATAATGTTTTTGTCACAGTGAAAGTTTGTCCAAGACTTACAAGGTGCATCTACAGCTCACAAAAAGTTTGGCCACATCACCTCTCAAGTTCATACTTTTTATAATGTTTTTGACACGGTGAAAGTTTGTCCAAGACTTACAAGGTGCATCTACAGCTCACAAAAAGTTTGGCCATATCACCTCTCAAGTTCATACTTTTTATAATGTTTTTGACACAGTGAAAGTTTTTCCAAGACTTATAAGGTGCATCTACAGCTCACAAAAAGTTTGGCCATATCACCTCTCAAGTTCATATTTTTTATAATGTATTTGTCACAGTTAAAGTTCCTCTGTGTCTATGATTAATGAGGTGCATCTACAGCTCACAAAAAGTTTGGCCATATCACCTCTCAAGTTCATACTTTTTATAATGTTTTTGACACGGTGAAAGTTTGTCCAAGACTTGTAAGGTACATCTACAGCTCGCAAGTTTGGCCACATCACTTCTCAAGATCATACTTTTTATAATGTTTTTGACACAGTGAAAGTTTGTCCAAGACTTGTAAGGTGCATCTTCAGCTCACAAGTTTGGCCATATCACCTCTCAAGTTCATACTTTTTATAATGTTTTTGACACAGTGAAAGTTTGTCCAAGACTTGTAAGGTGCATCTACAGCTCACAAGTTTGGCCATATCACCTCTCAAGTTCATACTTTTTATAATGTTTTTGACACAGTGAAAGTTTGTCCAAGACTTGTAAGGTGCATCTACAGCTCACAAGTTTGGCCACATCACCTCTCAAGATCATACTTTTTATAATGTTTTTGACACAGTGAAAGTTTGTCCAAGACTTGTAAGGTGCATCTACAGCTCACAAGTTTGGCCACATCACCTCTCGAGATCATACTTTTTATAATGTTTTTGACACAGTGAAAGTTTGTCCAAGACTTGTAAGGTGCATCTACAGCTCACAAGTTTGGCCACATCACCTCTCAAGATCATACTTTTTATAATGTTTTTGACACATCGAAAGTTTGTCCAAGACTTGTAAGGTGCATCTACAGCTCACAAAAAGTTTGGCCATATCACCTCTCACGGTCATACTTTTTTATAATGTTTTTGACACAGTGAAAGTTTGTCCAAGACTTATAAGGTGCATCTACAGCTCACAAAAAGTTTGGCCACATCACCTCTCAAGATCATACTTTTTAGCTCAACTATTCGAAGAATAAGGAGAGCTATACTGCTCACCCTGGCGTCGGCGTTAAGGTTTTGAATGTAAGCCCCTTTAAGTAAATATCTCAGCAAATACATCATGTATTGCATTGAAACTTCCCATTTGTGTTCCAAACTATCCAACCTACTTAACTAATCAACTTGGATAACTCGATTTTGAATAAAATGCAAATTAAGGCTCTTTGTTATTCCACTTAGAAATTCTGGTTAAGGTTTTGCATGTAAGCACACATAGGTTAATATCTCAGCAACTACTTGATGTATTGCATTGAGACTTTATACAACGGTACTCAACCATCCAACCTACTTGAATAATTAAGTTAGATAACTCTAATTTGCATAAAACACAAATTATGGCCCTTTATTATTTGACTTAGAAATTCTGGTTACGGTTTTACATGTAACCACCTTTAAGTCAATATCTCTGCAAATACATCATGTCTTGCATTGACACTTTAGATATGTGTTTCCAACTATCGAACCTACTTAATTAATCAAGTTTAATAACTCATTTATCTTGCATATAATGCAAATTATTTCCCTTTACTATTTGACTTGGAAATGGAAATTCTGGTAAGGTTTTGCATGTAAGCACATATAGGTTAATATCTCGGCAACTACTTGGTGTATTGCATTGAGACTTTATACAGCAGTACTCAACCATCAAACCTAATTGGAACTCTTATTTGCTTAAAACGCAAATTATGGCCCTTTATTATTTGACTTAGAAATTCTGGTTAAGGTTTTTCATGTAACCACATTTAAGTCAATATTGCAGCAAATACATCATGTATTGCATTGAAACTTTAGACATGTGTTTCCAACTATCCAACCTACTTGCCTAATGTTAGATAACTCTATCTTGCATATAATGCAAATTATGGCCCTTTATTATTCGACTTGCATCAATAATTGCATTCAACAATTACTCTAAAACAAAGTGGCGATAGTCAAGCGTTGGAGTCTGTTAGCGGTGCTCTTTTATGGCCCTTTATTATTAGACTTACATTAATAATTGCATTGAACTCTAAAACAAAGCAGCGATTGTCTAATGTTGGCATCCGTTTGTGGCGCTCTTGTTATAATGTTTTGTCACAGTGAAAGTTTATGTCCAAGACTTATGAGATGCATCTACAGCTCACAAGTTTGGCTAAATCATCTCTCACATTTTGACCTTCATATAATTATAGTGGGACAATCTTGAAGCAATTTTTAGCTCACCTGAGCTTTGCTCAAGGTGAGTTATTGTGATCGCCTGATGTCCGTCGTCCGTCAACTTCTTCTCCTCAGTAACCAGTGGGTCAATTTGGATGAAACTTCACAGGAAGCATCCTCTCAATGGCCTCACCAGATTTCCTTCAAATTTTTGGAATCCATGCAGAATTCTGGTTTCCATGGCAACAAAATGAAAAAAATAGTGAAAACTTAAAAAATCTTCTTCTCCAAAACCGTCAGGCCAATTTTCAAATAATTTTGTAGAAATGTTCTTTGGGTGACCCTCTATCAGATTCCTTCAAGCCATGTTGATTGGTCGAAAAACATGGCCGCCAGGGGGTGGGGCTATTTTGCCTTATATGGCTATAGTGAAAACTTAAAAAATCTTCTCCTCCAAAAGTGTCATGCCGATTTTCAAATAATTTTGTAGAAATTATCCTTGGGTGACCCTCTATCAGATTCCTAGAAGCCATGTTGATTGGTCAAAAAACATGGACGCCAGGGGGTGGGGCTATTTTTCCTTATATGGCTATAGTAAAAAATTAAAAAATCTTCTCCTCCAAAAGTGTCCAGCCAATTTTCAAATAATTTTGTAGAAATGATCCTTGGGTGACCCTCTATCAGATTCCTTGAAGCCATGTTGATTCGTCGAAAAACATTTGCCGCCAGGGGGTGGGGCTATTTTGCCTTATATGGCTTTAGTGAAAACTTAAAAAATCTTCTCCCCCAAAAGTGTCGGCCGATTTTCAAATAATTTTGTAGAAATGTTCCTTGGGTGACCCACTATCAGATATCTTCAAGCCATGTTGATTGGTTAAAAAACATGGCCACCAGGGGGCGTGGCTATTTTGCCTTATATGGCTATATATATAGTGGAAACTTAAAAAATCTTCTTCTCTGAAAATGTCTGGCCAATTTGCAAAAGATTTACTAGAAATGTTCCTAGGGTGACCCTCTATCAGATTTCTTCAAGCCAAGCCAAGGTAGGAAACCACAAGGGGGGCGGGGCTTATATTGCTAAAGTGAAAAAATTCAGGTGAGCGATCCAGGGCCCTCTTGTTCAGCAAAATCGTGCACTTTGTGAGAAAGCATAAAAATTAATACAAATACTCATTATATCAATATAATGTCACAGAAAGAGTGAGTCAATCAAAATTTTCAAAATGGCGGCTCTGGTGGCCAATTTGGATTACAACAAATTCATTGAAAGCGTTATTTGGTAATATGCACCCATAATCTGGAATTACATCATGTTAAAATATGTTTGCAATACATTCAAACTTCAAAAAGCAGTTGAAATCCATAACATATGAATTTAATTGATGGTCATTTTGGATGATTGCTCGACACTTTTTCTCTCAAAATTGACACATCTAAAGGGTATTCCTGCCAAGTTTCATGCTTTCCTCACAAAGTGCATGATTTTTCCACCAAATGGCCCCACTATTAATATAAAAAGCACAGTAAAAGCTTATTTATGTCCAGGATTTATGAGGTTCATCTACAGCTCGCAAAGTTGGCTAAATCAACTTTTAAATGTCGGCCTTCATACAATAAATTTATAAAGCACAGTAAAGGTGTCATCCTTGGGACCCTGACTTGGCTTGTGTAATTAACAAGCTGTTAAGAGTCTTTAAAGGTCAATGTCATATAGAAAGAGAGAGATTGTTAATAGAACTTCTAGATCAGATTAAGTTTGCCAGGGTAATTGAGAAGTGGCCATTTCACTGTTAAAGTGACATTTCCCCCAACTTCTAAATGTTATATTGTAACAGAAATTGCCTTTGTTTATTTTCAGAATACTTGAAGAAAAAGAAAATGATTTCGCTGTTAAAATGTTTCAAAGATGATGTCGAGTGGGCAGATATTGAAGACCGAAGCAATAATCAAACAAAGGACAGTTCTAGTGAGGAAGAATGCGTTGACGACAGCTATGATGAAACATATAAACCATTATCAGATGAAGGTACAGACAATAAACCATTATCAGATGAAGGTACAGACAATAAACCATTATCAGATGAAGGTACAGACAGTGACATGGATAGCGGTCATTTGATGCCAAGTTACGGAAAGAAAGCAGGAAAGGGCAAGTTGAATAAAGATTTGTATGTCCGAAGCAATGATCAAACAAAGGACAGTTCTAGGGAGGAAGAATGCGTTGACGACAGCTATGATGAAACATATAAACCATTATCAGATGAAGGTACAGACAATAAACCATTATCAGATGAAGGTACAGACAAAAAACCATTATCAGATGAAGGTACAGACAATAAACCATTATCAGATGAAGGTACAGACAGTGACATGGATAGCAGTCATTTGATGCCAAGTTACGGAAAGAAAGCAGGAAAGGGCAAGTTGAATAAAGATTTGTATGTCCGAAGCAATGATCAAACAAAGGAAAGTTCTAGTGAGGAAGAATGCGTTGACGACAGCTATGATGAAACATATAAACCATTATCAGATGAATGTACAGACAATAAACCATTATCAGATGAAGGTACAGACAATAAACCATTATCAGATGAAGGTACAGACAATAAACCATTATCAGATGAAGGTACAGACAGTGACATGGATAGCGGTCATTTGATGCCAAGTTACGGAAAGAAAGCAGGAAAGGGCAAGTTGAATAAAGATTTGTATGTCCGAAGCAATGATCAAACAAAGGACAGTTCTAGTGAGGAAGAATGCGTTGACGACAGCTATGATGAAACATATAAACCATTATCAGATGAATGTACAGACAATAAACCATTATCAGATGAAGGTACAGACAATAAACCATTATCAGATGAAGGTACAGACAATAAACCATTATCAGATGAAGGTACAGACAATAAACCATTATCAGATGAAGGTACAGACAGTGACATGGATAGCGGTCATTTGATGCCAAGTTACGGAAAGAAAGCAGGAAAGGGCAAGTTGAATAAAGATTTGTATGTCCGAAGCAATGATCAAACAAAGGACAGTTCTAGTGAGGAAGAATGCGTTGACGACAGCTATGATGAAACATATAAACCATTATCAGATGAAGGTACAGACAGTGACATGGATAGCGGTCATTTGATGCCAAGTTACGGAAAGAAAGCAGGAAAGGGCAAGTTGAATAAAGATTTGTATGTCGAAGCTAGTTGCTCAGAAGGAGAATTAAGTGATGTATATCCCATGCTGACGCAAACTTCAACTTTCAATGTTGAATATGATAGCGGTTTTGAAGCCCCAGTGCTGACAGAAAGAAATAGGTTAAATGTTGAGTCTGATGACAGTTCTGAAGATGACATAGACGAGGAGTCCATTCTGCGAGATAGCAAAAATCCTCAAATATACATCAGTAGAGTTTTGAATTCTAAGACAACAAAAAGTGGAAAGGCAAAGAAGAATAGCCGTGTATACAATAGTTATCAGTACTGTGGCAGTTGTAAGAAAAAAGTTTCTAACTTTGCACAACACTTGATAGATAGAAACAAAGGCTCTCATCATGTGCACAACGCTAATCCCGAAATAAAGGAGATCAGGGAGGAAAATGTTGAAAAAAAGAAGAAAATGCTCCAGATGATACTTCGGGCCAAGTTTAACCATAACTTCAACCTGAACACATTGAAAAAGGGCAAAGGTGAAATTCTGTTGGAGAGGAGGCCTGTGAATGAATTTAGGGCGATTGATTATGGACCATGTCCAAACTGTTTGTTTTGGTTTGCAAAAAGGTTACTGAAGAAACATGAAAAGAAATGCATCAACAAGAACTCGATTCCACAAAGTATTGCCGATCTAACTACCCAGTCCGATTGCTTGTCTGGACAGCTGAAATCTGTTGCTAGCAAAAGGCTTCTCAAGGAAGTTTTCTCTAAAATGCAGCGGGATGAAGTATCTGAAGTTGTAAAAAAAGACATATTGATTACCCAGCTTGGAAATCAGTGGCTGGAAAAAAATGTTGGGAATGTATTGAAACGTGGAGTTTACACATCACAGATTCTGCGGCTTATAGGAAGATTTTTGATCATTCTCCGTAGAATCAAACCTCTGAAAGAACAAAGGGAAGCTTCCATGTGGGATTACCTGAAACCCTGTCACTTTGATTCAGTAGTGGAAGCCTGTATATTGACGGCCACACCCATTGAAGATGAAGAGAGCTTGAAGGCGCCTAGTAACGCGATAAAACTGGGCTATGACATTAAACGACTTCTTAGTGGAAAAATAGGACTGTCAATCATACAAAATGACCAGGGCAGCCAAGTTGAAGCCGAAAAGATGTTGAAATTGATTGACATTTATTGGGCAACCAAAGTTACAAAAGCAGCAAGGGTCATCCTTTTGGAGAGGAGTTACTATGCAAAGAAAAATCTGCCAGTACCAGAAGACATACAGCGCCTCAATGTGTATTTGAGGGAAACCATCTCAGAACTGGACTACAGTGTGGTAGACAAAACCAACCACAGACAGATTGTCGAAGCTGTCCAGGCGAAGCTTGTGTTATACAATCGCAGAAGAACAGGAGAAGTGCAGGCAGCAAGGTAATTTTTGCCCAATAGTTAACATGTATACAAAACTGATAACATCTTCCCTTAAAACAAATATGACAGTCACTGAGAAATTCGACATGCTTTGCAGAGGTGTATTGACAGCAGAAATAGTTTGAGGTCATTAGACCAAAGGCCATGGTCACTAACAATATAGAATTATTCAATACAGCACATTGCTTGTTGCACAGTAAAATGCGTATTTGAGTTGACATCTATGTTTAAAAAAATGTTAAAATAATATCAGCTTACTTTTAATAGCTTGTTTCTCAAATGAAATTCTTACCAAAGTACCACTGTACCAAAATGTCAGTTCCCATGGTTGATTGTGCTAAGATTCTGGGGTCACTAGGGGTCAAAGTTACTTAAAATAAAATTCTACTATATGCCATGAATAAGTCAAAATCACTTTTCTTTAGCTTGTGTCTTCAGTAGTATTGCGGCGACATTCTTTCGGGCGATTTCTCCATTTGAGAAAGTAGTCACTGGCTTCGAAAGAATGGTGTGTAAGTACTGGTGTGGGTAAGCCAGGAAAACATGGGTAGGTGCACTGACCGCCGTGATATGACCATCGCTGTTGAAAGCGGCGTTAAACTCCAAAGTAACCGAACTGTATCATTATACTTATCGCCATAATAAATTACTTATGCACCGGATACCTTTGGTTGGCAGGGGGTCACTGCTCCAAAAAATAAGTCGTCTGATTATGTCATGATAGAAATTTTTTTTTTTATTGAGTTTTTCGCATTTCTTGTTTATTTACATGTTACAGTGCATCGTTCCCTGCTTTTTTCAGGTTGCGGGACTATGAGAGAAGATGTACAGGAACAGATGGCGAACACTTAGTAGGAGAGTGCTCAGCCTTGGAGAAGAAGCTGTTAGAAAGCCAGGAGGTGATGACAATAAGAGGAAAGGCAAGTTTTATGGAGTGTGTTTGCTAATTTTGTTGAACTTTAAAGAAATCAATATAAGCAGTAGCTGGCAGGACTGTAAAGTGTTCATATCCTTCATTTATTGTCGATTTTTTCTTTAAATTCCTATAATCCCTATCCAAATATGGAACTTGGCAGGAATGTTCCTCGCAAGCTCAAACAGAGCTGTTCAAAGAATTGCATACAGCTTAATTTCTGAAATATGAACTATTCTTTTAAAGTACTGCATCTATCATTTGTGTGCTATTCATCTTAAAAATTAAAATTGTGTATATATGCATAATGGCATTATATTAATATGTAATAAAGGAATTATTCTGGCATTTTTAGAGCGCTAAGTGCTCAAGGTGAGCTCTTGGGTCTGTCAACATTTTCCTTGTGAACACTACAGGCTACATCTACATCTTTCATGAAACTTTGTCAGAATGTTTGCATAAAGTTTTTAACTCCAGGTCATGTTCAAATCTGGGTCATGAGGGGTCAAATTTCAGCAATATATTGTGAACGCTCTATAGAGACTATTTCTCAAAATTCTGCCTTGATCTACATCACCTCAAGGTCATGTTCGAATTTGGATTGTTTTGGAGTATGTAGAAATAATGATTTAAATGATAATACAGGTGGTTCATTATGGTCCTCTTGTTCTTTTTTTTGTAATTGAAAGTTTAAAGTTATTTATATTAATATCATTTTAAAAACAGATTGGTAGAGCAGTCCCAGTTATCCTGCCAAATGAGATAAAACAAGGTTTGAGTTACCTAGCAGACCCAAAAGTCCGAGCTGCAGCTGGAATAAGTTCGTCAAATAACTACTTGTTTGCATCAGAAGGTAAGCAGTTTCATTAGCTTTGCATTTAAGGTTGTCTCTGAACCAGCTTGGGACTTATGATTCAGATTACTTAAAATAATCAATGATGAAAGTTGTGGTAGTGTTGCAACAGTTTAAATATCAGTTTTAAATTTTAGACAGTTTGCAGGAAAAAACAAAAGGTCAGTAATTGATTGCTGTAATTGATGATCACTGGTATAACTGATCTTTTTACCAGTCTCAGTTTTATTGATATTTTTGTCATATACAAAGTTTTGATCATGGGAAGTTTGCTTTGTCCAAGACTTTTTATACCCTTATGAAATGCCTGCTCTCTAATTCAAACAGTTTTCATTCGATCTTCAAACATAATTGTTGAAAACATTTGTGAACATGATATCTTGTTTGTGTTAAATAACCAGCAAAATTCCTCTAGGCACCCTGAGTTATGACTTTGAATGGTGTAAAATTTACTAAATAAGCAGGTTTGGTGAACATGTTCAAAGGCATGAGGTCCACAGCAGTTAGAATAACAAGCTTAATCTCTCCTGGCACTCCTGAATCATGGCCTGTGATTTATTAAAAATTGCCTAAATAAGCACTGTTCCTCTTTTATTTAAACAGTTTTCATCCTATCTTAACAGAACTGGACAGGCATATTTGGGATAGTTTGGAACTTTTGTTGAATTGTTATTAACGTATAATAGTAATATTTGTTAAAAGCTGATTTTTAGCTCGCCTATGCACGAAGTAAGTGCAAGGTGAGCTATTGGGATCACATTTTGTCTGTTGTGCGTCGTCAACATTTCCCTTGTTAACACTCTACAGGCTACATTTTGCATCCAATCACTATGAAAGTTTGTCAGAACATTCGTCTCCATGAAATCTCGGACAAGTTCGAAACTGGATCATGTCCGGTCAAAAACTAGGTCACTAGGATAAATTTGTGGAAAATCTTGTTAACACTCTGGAAGCTATATTTTTGGATTGAGCATGTTGAATCTATGTCAGAATGTTTGTCTATTAAAGTTATATCTGGGTCATATCCGGTTAAAAACAAGGTCACTAGGTCAAATTTAAGGAAAATCTTGTTTACACTCAAAAAGCCACATGTTCAAGGCTTGAGCATGTTGAAACTTTGTAAGAATGTTTGTCTTAGTGATATCTAGGCCATGTCTGAAACTGGGTCATGTTAGGTCAAAAACCAGGTCACTAGGTCAAATTTAAGGAATATCTTGTTGACACTTAGGTGAGTGATCCAGGGCCATCATGGTTCTCTTGTTTTGTCTCAGTAGGGGAGGGGAGTGTTTTAAATATGTAGAGATGCATTTGAGATTGTCAATTTTAGGGCAAAGTATTGTATGGGCCTATGACTCGTTAAAAAAAGCAACGTTGGCGGCAGATCTTCAAAACCCGGCAGCAATGACGAGCACTAACCTTCGTAAATATATGGCTACTGTAACACAAGTGCTTGACCTCAAAGAAAGCCAGATGCAATGGGTGGTTAACCATCTTGGGCATACGATGGACGTTCATAAATTACATTACAGGTAATAATTGTAAGCATTCATCAAATCAGTATGACAGGATTGTTTTCCTGATATATGTACATAGCAACAGGTGAGGTTAATTTTATTTTTCTGGATTCAAATAGAATGAACAGAAATCCCGCCAAATGCCCCAACATCCCGGGACATCCTTGGGTAAAACAAGGACAAATACCGTTTAAAGAACGGATATTTCCCGGCACAAAGGGCCCATTCCTCTTTTTTTTTCGGCGTAAAATCAAAACCACCATATTCACTCGGCACTGCAGGGCCGCCTGGAAGGTGAAAACACGGCCCATTTTCCCTGGGGTGGGGGGGGGGGGGTTACAATTAACTGGTGCATTAGCTCTAGTTATGCCCTATTTCGAAGAACGAAGGGTCTGTTGCTATGCACATGTCCGTCTTGTTGGTTCCTGCCTTTGAAGAATATAAAGTTTTCCACTCGATAATATATGTAATTCAATGCTTTTGTATAGAATTGTTCATTTTTGATAACTAGCAGTATCATCTCATTTCATTTCAAATGAGCCTGAATCCAATGAAGGTGCTAGACTTACAAACATCTCATGTTATACATGTTTATTATACTTCCTCTTGGGCACAGTCACTAGTAAAAAGATGGGACTTTATAAGATTATAATATAATAACATTTATTTATAATAATAATTTCAGAGCCACCAGTGACATACTTGAAAGGACACAAATAGCAAAAATTCTTCTTCTTCAAGATCAAGGCCGAATTGGACTCTTCAAGAACAAGAGCCTCGATGACATATCTCTTGAGGGTAAGCACATATATACCTATAGAAGTACAGTGTACATAGAGGGAGGTGGTGTCTAGGAACAGTGTTTGCTTCTTAACCTGTCTTAAGCCTGTCCAGCTAGAGCAGTTGGTTATCAAACAGAAAAAAAGGAAATAAACGAATCATATCTTTAGTTTGCTATCAAATTTCATAGTAAGATGACTTGTATTTGTCAGCGGCTTTCAAAGATCACAGGAAGGCACTGTTTATTGCACCCAGGTAGACTCTTGAGAGACTGACTGCCTTAAAAATGTCCTAAAGTGCCGATAAGGTCTTAAACCCCATACAAATCAAACAATTTACAGTTTCTTCAGCATATTTACATTGTTTCAAGAAAATTTGCCTAAATTTGAATACTTTTGGTTTATGATCTCTGCAGTGTAGTCTCTCAAGTTTACTGGAATTCTTTTTCCCAAATTGGCCTATCTAAGTATAGTTTTTAGCTCCACTGGCTGATAGCCAGTCGGGCTTATGTCATGGCGAATTGTCCGTCGTGCATGCGTTAACTTTTTAGCTCACCTATGCACGAAGTGCAAGGTGAGCTATTGGGATCACATTTTGTCCGGCGTCCGTCCGTCGTGCGTCGTCAACATTTGAGCTTGTTAACACTCTACAGGCTACATTTTGCATCCAATCTTCATGAAAAGTTTATCAGAACGTTCATCTCCATAAAATCTTGGACAAGTTCGAAACTGGGCCATATGAGGTCAAAAACGAGGTCACTAGGTCAAATTGAAGCGAAATCTTGTTAACACTCTGGAGGCCACATTTTCAACTTGAGCATGTTTAAACTTTATCAGAATGTTTGTCTTAATGATATGTAGGTCAAGTTCGAACATGGGTCACGTCGGGTCAAGAAGTAGGTCACTAGGCCAAATTGAAGGAAAATCTTGTTAACACTCCAGAGGCCGCAATTTTTTCTTAAGCAGTTTGAAATTTTGTCAGAATGTTTGTCTTAAAAATATCTAGGTCAAGTTCGAATATGGGTTATGCCGCGTAAAAAACTAGGTCACTAGGTCAAATTGAAGGAAAATCTTGTTAACACTTTGGATGCCGCATTTTTTGCTTCAGCAACTTGAAATGTGGTCAGAATGTTTGTCTTAAAGATATCTAGGTCAAGTTCAAATATGGGTCATATTGTGTCAGAAACTAGGTCACTAGGCCAAATTGAGGGAAAATCTTGTTAACTCTGTAGAAGCTGCATATTTTGCTTCAGCGGCTTGAAATTTGTTCAGAATGTTGAGCTGAATGATATCTAGGCCAAGTTCGAATATGGGTCATGCCGGGTCAAAAACTAGATCACAAGGCCAAATTGAAGGAAAATCTTGTTAACACTTTGGATGCCTCATTTTTTGCTTCAGCAGCTTGAAATTTTGTTAGAATGTTTGTCTTAAAGATATCTAGGTCAAGTTTAAATATGGGCCATATTGGATCAGAAACTAGGTCACAAGGCCAAATTAAGGGAAAATCTTGTTAACTCTGTAGAAGCCGCATGTTTTGCTTCAGCGGCTTGAAATTTGTTCAGAATGTTGAGCTGAATGATATTTAGGCCAAGTTTGAATATGGGTCATGCCGGGTCAAAAACTAGGTCACTAGATCAAATTGAAGGAAAATCTTGTGAACACTTTGGATGCCACATTTTTTGCTTCAGCAGCTTGAAATTTGGTCAGAATGTTTGTCTGAATTATATCTAGGTCAAGTTCGAATATGGGTCATATTGGATCAGAAACTAGGTCAATAAAGGAAAATATTGTTCAAACTCCGGAGGCCGCCTTTTTACTTTGAGCAAGTTGAAACTTTGTCAGAATGTTGTCTTAATGATATCTAGTCCATGTAGGAATATGGGTCATATCAGGTAAAAAAATATAGATCACTAGGCCAAATGAAGGAAAATATTGTTAACACTGTGGAGGATGCATTCAGAATAATTGTCTTGATGTGTTTTGCATTGCAGTACATTGTATAATTAAGGTGAGCGATCCAGGGCAATCATGGCCCTCTTGTTCCTTTAAAAGACTTCTTCTCCATAACCACTTGGCCAATTTGTTGGAAACTTTGTAGCAAGCATCCTCTCAATGTCCTCTACTAAATTCCTTCAATTTTTTTTTTCCATTCAAATGTCTGGTTTCCATGAAAAAAATAGTGAAACTTAAAAAATCTTCTCCTCCAAAAGTGTCTGGCTGATTTTCAAATAATTTTGTAGAAATGTTCATTGGGTGACCATCTATCAGGTTCCTTCAAGCCATGTTGATTGTTTGAAAAACATGGCCGCCAGAGGGTGAGCTATTTTGCATTAAATGGCCATAGTGAAAACTTAAAAAACTTCGCCGACGAAAGTGTTGAGCCAATTTTCAAATGATTTTGCAAAAATGTTCCTTGAGTGAACCTCTTATCAGATTCCTTCAAGCCATGTTGATTGGTCAAAAATTATGGCCGCCAATTATTTTGCCTAATATGGCTATAGATAAAACTTAAAAAATCTTCTCCGACGAAATTGTCTGGCCGATTTTCGAATAATTTTGTAGAAATGTTCTTTGGGTGACCCTCTATCAGATTCCTTCAAGCCATGTTGATTGGTTGAAAAACATGGCCGCCGAGGGGCAGGGCTGTTTGGAGATTTGGCTGTGGAGCGATACTGGCCCTCTTGGGCCTCTTGTTCAAATGAATCTTTTACTCTATACCTTTTTGCAGACCTGGTTTTTGAAGAACCTTGCCCACCGAATGTTCCAGAGGGCAGAGAAGAATTTGTTCAGGAGCCAGCTAGCGCTTTTATTTCGCCGGATGTCATCGATGAAGCCTTAGACGAGGCCGAAGCATTCTTCGAAAAGCGCGGAGAAAACAAGAAGCAAAGAAAAAAACCTGTTACGACAACAAAAGTATACTGGTCACTAGAAGAGGAAAATGAAATAAAGTCAAGGTTTAGACATTTCTTTGAAAAAAAAGTGAGACCAAAACCAAAGGACTGCCTAAGGGCTATTTTGAAAAGTCAAAAAGAAAAAGGACTCCTTGGCAACAGGAAAAAAGATGTTTTGAAAAAAAAAATATTTAGAATGATAGACAAGTTATAAATGGGTCTAAAGTCTACACAAATGTTATTAAAGTAACATAGAATAAGTTGGGTTTAAATAGCCCTCTGAAAAAAGCACTTATCCTGTTTTTTAGCAACACGAAGTGCGCAATTGTGATCAGTCTATGTCCGGTGTCCTGTCCGTCCAGCGTCAACAATTTCTTATAAACTTCATCTCCTCCTAAACCGCCTTGACAATTTTGATGAAACTTCACAGGGATGTTCCTTGGGTGGTGCCCTATCAAAATTGTTCAAAGAAATTAATTCCATGCAGAACTCTGGTTGCCATGGCAATTGAAAGGAACAACTTTATAAATATTCTCGACAAAAACTAACGCCTAAATAAAGCTTAGATAGTTGGTGTGTAGCATCGCGTAGTGGTCCTTTACAAAGATTGTTTGAATTATATCCCTGGGGTCAAAATTGGTTCCACCCCGGGGGTCACCTGTTTAACATTCTTGTCTTAAAAAGCTGGGTCCAGACCCTTGATATTTGGTATGTAGCATCATATGGTGGTCCTCAACCAAGTTTGTTCAAATTATGCCCCTGGGGTCAAAATTGGCCCCGCTCTGGGGGTCTCTTGTTTTGCATAGATAGATTTAGGGAAAAACTTTGAAATTCTTCTTGTCTGAAACTGATAGGCCTTGAACTTAGATATATGGATTGTTCAAATGATCCCCCTGGGGTCAAAACTGGCCACGCCCCTTGATCTTTTTGTATGTTGAATCATATAGAAGTCCTCTATTAAGTTTGAAAAAAATCGTCCCGGCGGTCACAAGTTTCCTATAGACTTGTATAAGAAAAACTTTGAATTTCTTCTTGTCTTAATCCACAAGCCCCAGACATTTGATATTTTGTGTGTAGCATCATAAAGTTGTCCTCTACAAAGTTTGTTCCAAGTTATGCCCCTAGGGTCAAAACTAGCCGCACACCCTTGGGTTTACAAGTTTCCTCAAGACTTGTACCGGGAAATCTTTGAAAATTTTGTATGTAGCAACTTATAGTGGTCCTCTACCAAATTTATTCAAAGTATGTCACTTTGGTCGAAACTGGCCTAGCCCCGGGGGTCACAAGTTTCCTTTAGACATAATAAAAACTTGAAAATATTTTTAACTCGAACCACACGGCATAGACCTTTGATATTTGTTATGTAGCATTATATGATTGCCCTTTACCAATTTTGTTCAAAGATTGACCTACTTTCTTATTTTTGAAGCTACAGCAGTGAAATTTGACCATGTGTACAGTTTTGAATACAAATAGCGTTAGCATCGGGAATTTTGAAACCGGGTGTCCCGGGTTCGATCCCCAGTCGCAGCACTACTGCCATGGTGGAGTGCCCTTGAGCAGGGCACATTTTCTAGCCTAGTACTGGTTCATTTACCCAGGATCATGAATAATTAAATTTAAAAGCGCGCTAAATGACCTTAGCTGTCAATGCGCCATTATATAAATATTGCATGGCTTCCAGTGTGACAGTACATATTGTCAACATGAGGAAAATACTGTTACCCGAGGCGAAGCCGAGGTTAACAGTATTTACCCGAATGTTGACAATATGTACTGTCACACTGGAAGCCATGCAATATTTATTTTATTATACCGAACAAAATTACACGTTTATTCAATTTATTCTGTACCTTGGTAGGGGAGGTGAACATGGGCAGATCTACTACAATGTAACACACACATATGAATATACCGGTTAACAGTATACTGTTACACGGCACGCGCATCTAAAAGGTGACGTTATTGTTTGAAATGACGTCATGCACGTGCATAACCAACATTTTCACGCGCATGCCATGTAACAGTATACTGTTAACCGGTCAAAAACGTACTGTTAGCATGAGACAGTAAGAAATTGTTGCCCATGATGAGTATATGAGAATTTAACATTACAAAGTCACGTGAGGTATAATAAAAAACAATATACATTCATTGAAAACAAATAGCAATATTGTCCTTGGATGACCTTGATTGTGACCTTTTGACCTACTTTCTTATTTTTGAAGCTACTCCAATGCAATTTGGACCAAGTGTTCAGTTTTGCAAACAAAAACCAGTACTGTTCTGGGATGACCTTCTTTCTTATTTTTGAAGCTCTTTCAATTAGATTTGGACCCTGAAACTTTTACTCTGGTGAGCGATAAAGGGCCATCATGGCCCTCTTTGTTTGTTGTCATTTGTAACCTTCGAGGCATAAACTTGGTAGGAAAGTTGACCCGAAAGCGTGTTTTTTGCACTTGCAATTTTACGTAATTTCCATGTCACATATTTGTTTTTCAATATCAAAAGTGTCTTCATTTTTGGCTCCAAAGTCTACAGAAATGTCAAGTAACATTGTATTAGTTGGGTTTTGCCCTCTGAAAAAAGCAGTATAAGTTGGGTTTTGCCCTCTGAAAAAAGCAGTAATCCTGTTGGTTTTTTAGCTCACCTGTGCAAGGTGAGCTTTTGTGATCACTGAATGTCCGGGGTCGTCTGTCCGTCTGTTAACAATTTCCTACAAATGACTTCTTTTACTAAACCAATGGACAGATTTCAAAATAACTTCACATGAATGGTCCTTAGGTGGTCCACTTTCAAAGTTGTTCAAAGAATTTAATTCCAAGTAGAACTTTGGCTGTTGCGGCATCAGAAAAGGGGAAAATTGCCAAATCTTAAAAAATCTTGTCCAAATGTGCTGGCCCGATTTAAAAATTATTTTGCACAAATGTTCCTTAGGGCACCCTCTACCAAGATTGTTCAAATATTTCTGATCCGTTGAAAAACATGGCCGCAAGGGGGTGGGGCTTGTTTTCCTTATATGTGCATTCTTAAAACTTTAAAAAATCTTCTTGTCAAAAAGTACTGGCCAGATTTCAAAATAACTTCACAGAAATGGTCCTAAGGTGATCTGATCCCCTTTCAATGTTGTTCAAAGAATTTAATTCAAAGTAGAACTTTGGTTGCTGCGGCATTAGAAAAGGGGAAAATTGCCAAATAATTAAATAACTTTTTGTCCAAAAGTGCTGGCCCGATTTAAAAATTATTTTGCACAAATGTTCCTAAGGGCACCCTCTATGAAGATTGTTGAAAAACTTAAAATCTACATGCTTCATATTATGAATCCTATAGATCAGGTGAGCGATCCAGGGCCATCATGGCCCTCTTGTTTTGTCATTTGTAACCTTGAAGAGTATTTTTGAGGCATAAACTTTGCAGGAAAGTGTTTTTAGCTCACCTGTGCACAAATTGCTCAGGATGAGTTATTGTGATCGCCAAATGTCCGGTGTGCGTCGTCCGTTGTCTGCAACTTTTTCTCCTCTGTAACCAGTTGGTCTATTGGGATGAAACTTCACAGAAAGCATCCTCCTCTCAATGTCCTCACCATATTTCCGCTTTTCGTATTGATTAGTCAATAGACCTGGAACTAGCGCAGTTTTAGTCTTTGTGCCAAGATTTAATGACCGTGAACAGTATTGAACCTCGATTTTTGACTTTACCCAAATGAGTTATTGTTGCTGAAATGACTAATCTTGTTGTATAATTCAGGTGAGCACTTCCAGGACCTCGTGGCCCTCTTGTTTTGCACTTGCAATCTTACGTAATTCCATGTTACATATTTGTTTTTCACTATCAAAGTGTTCATTTTTAGGTCAAAAGTCTACAGAAATGTTAAGTAACATTGTATATAAGTCGGGGAGTCCGCTGTGGTCGAGTGGTTAGCGTCGGGAGATTTTAAAACTGGGGGTCCCGGGTTCGATCTCTGGTCGCTGCACTACGGTCATAGTGGAGTGCCCTCGGGCAAGGCACATTTTCTAGCCTAGTACTGGTTTGTTTACCCAGGGATCATGGATAAGTTGCCGCGATATAACTAAAATAATGTTGAAAGCGGCGTAAAACCTTAATAAATAAACAAGTATATAAGTTGGGTTTTCCCGGTGAAAAAAGCAGTAATCCTGTTTTTAGCTTGCCTGAGCACAAAGTGCTTAAGGGCGAGTTATTGTGATCCTCAGTTGTCCGTCGTGCGCCCGTCTACATCTTCTCCTCAGTAACCAGCAGGTCAATTGGGCTGAAAATTTACAGGAAGCATCCTCCCAATGGCCTCACCGGATTTCCTTCAAATTGTTGGGATCCATGCATAATTCTGGTTTCCATGGCAACGAAATGAAAAAAACATTAAATTCTTCTTTTGAAACTTGGCAGATTTTAAAAAAAAATTGTAGAAATGTTCCTTGGGTAACCCTCTATCAGATTCCTACAAGCCATGTTGATTGGTTAAAAAACGTGGCCGCCAGGGAGCGGGGCTATTTTGCCATATATGGCTTTAGTGAAAACTTAAAAAATCTTCTTCTTCGAAAGTGTCGGGCCTATTTTCAAATAATTTTATAGAAATGTTCCTTGGGTGACCCTCTATCAGATTCCTTCAAACCATGTTGATTAGTGTTATAACATGGCCGCCAGGAGGCAGGGCTATTTTGCCTTATGTGGCTTTTGTGTAAACTTAAAAAACCTTCTTCTCCAAAAATGTCAGGCCAATTTTCCAATCATTTTGTAGATATGTGCCTTAAGTGACCAACTGTCCCTCTATCCTTCAAGCCATGTTGATTGGTCGAAAATCATGACCTCTATGGGGAGGGGCTATTTTGCCTTGTATGGCTATTGTGAAAACTTGAAAAATCTTCTTCTCCAAAAGTGTCGGGCCAATTTTCAAATAATTTTGTAGAAATGTTCCTAGGGTAACCCTCTAGCAGCTGATTTGTTGGAAACTATGGCCCCCCCAGTTGGGTGGGGCTAACATGGCTAAAGTGAAGGGGGAAAAATCAGGTGAGCAATCCAGGGCCATCATGGCCCTCTTGTTTTGTTATTTGTAACCTTGAACAGTATTTATGAGGCAGAAAGTGTTTCTTTTGCATTTACTATTACTATTACCATTGCAAAATTTCAGTGAATTTTACACTGAGCAATTTATAAATGGTACAAAACAGCCATAATCAGTTTGCTAATGTTATAAGTTTCAAATAAGCGGAATGATTGTTATGCCCCCCTTCGAAGAAGAGATGGCATACTGCTTTGCACATGTCCGTCAGTCGGTATTCTTTTTGTTTCCGATCAATAACTTGAGAACGCGTTGACCTACCCTCCTCAAACATGGTCTGTACATCCCTCCTTGGTAGTAGAAGAATCCTATTGATTTGTAATGAACATTCTCACAAGGCAATATAAAAAATGCCACTTGGGTCCTAGGTATTATTGAATTTATATATTTTCCCCAATATTTTGGTTGCCAACTGGTAATTTTTTTGTCAAGGTCTTTGTTGACAGCATGAAATAGGCTTGGAGAAATTTTTCAAACACTTATTGGTGTAAACAAACATTAAAGGAAACTGACTCGGTAACGATAACACGTTTCTTTTGTTATACCTAAGGTATTTTAGTCGAGTTTGAAGTTTTTATTTTGTTTTGTCAAATTAACGGTAGAGTTGAATTTATAATTTGTTTTGTCAAATTAATGGCTTATGTTAGATAGGCTAGACAAGCCAACATGTTTATAAAATGTTTTTATGTGCTTTACTGTCAATCAGAAAAGTATTTGTCAGAATTATGTTGGGTGTCCGCCTTCACTGTAGTGGTATTTTGTCTGGCGTGCGTCATCAACATTTACCCTTGTTAACACTCTACAGGCTACATTTTGCATCCAATCACCATGAAAGTTTGTCAGAACATTCGTCTCCATCAAATCTAGGACGAGTTCAAAAGTGGGTCATGTCCAGTCAAAACCATGTCACTAGGTCAAATTTAGGGAAAATCTTGTTAACACTCTGGAAGCTATAATTTTGGATTTAGCATGTTGAAATTTTGTCAAAATGTTTGCCTTAAGTGATACGTAGGTCAAGTTCGAAACTGGGTCATGTCAGGTCAAAAACTAGGGCACTAGGTAAAATTTAAGGAAATTCTTGTTAACACTTTTGAAGCCATATTTTTTACTTGAGCGTGTTGAAACTTTGTCGGAATGTATGTACTTGTGATATTTAGGCAAAGTTCGAAACTGGGTCATGTCCGGTCAAAAACTAGGTCACTACGTCAAATTTGTGGAAACTCTTGTTAACACTCTGGAAGCAACATTTTTGGCTTGAGCATGTTTAAACTTTGTTAAAATGTTCGTCTTAGTGATATATAGGCCAAGTTTGAAACTAGGTCATTGGGTCAAATTTAAGGAATATCTTGTTGACATTTAGGTGATCGATCCAGGGCCATCATGGCCCTCTCGTTTAATAAGTTTCATCAAGATACCTGCAGATTCCTTCATATATCTTTATTATAAACTTCACAGTAACATTGTGGTAGAGTTGGGCTGGTAAAGGTCGCTGCTCGGGACAGGTTGAAAATCTGACAAGATGATAGATTACATGATATACTTTGTTTTGTGAGCTGTTTAATTTTTAGTTTAAATAAAACATAAGTCTTTGCTATTTTGATTTTGTCTTGTTTTTTGTTTGTTTAAAATCTTGTTGAAAAAATTTAGTACAACATTGCTATAATTATATGACATGTAATATAGAATTTTTGTGCTTATGACATTTTACGGCGTTTTCAGTAAACTGAGTGCTGGCAAAAATTGTAGTCAAATGCATAAGAAGCAGACAACTACTTAATCACGATAAAACGAGTTTTGTTAGAATTTGGTTACACATTTTTCATATTCTAATATAAATATTCAGTAAACCGTAATGTATGCAAATTCCATTTAAAAAATAAAATATGTCATAACAGCAAAATCCCAGATTGCGGTCATATAAAAGTATGTAGTGCATATCGAAAGGAAGTCTAGTCCTAGATAATTGTTATAAGTACATGTACTTCAAATGCTTTGCGAAAGTATGGACATAAAACCTCAAATGTTGGACGAATAACCACACTGGACGGCCAGTCAAGTTTCAACCCACAAGCTAGCTTTGTACATAATTGCACCTCACGAGTCATTATCCTCACAAGTACCTCCTCATGCGTTCGTCCGTCCGTCCTTCCGTCCGTCCTTCCGTCCGTCCTTCCGTCCGTCCTTCCGTCTGTCACACTTGTTTCTGCTCAATAACTGAAGAACGCTTGGGCATAGGAACTTCATACTTGGTATGCAGGTTGGTCATGACCAGTAGCTGACCCCTATTGATTTTGATAACAGAAGGTCAAAGGTCAAGGTCATGGTGACCTTGTGAGGTAAAAAATGGTTTCCGCTCAATAACTGAAGAACGCTTTGGCTGAGGAACTCCATACTTGGTATGCAGGTTGGCCATGCCTAGTAGAAGACCCCTATTGATTTTGAGGTCAGTACGTATAAGGTCAAGGTCACAGTGACCATGAGCTTGAAAGGTCACAGTGACAATGAGCTGATAAATAGTTTTTGCTTGGGCCCAGGAACTTCATACTTGATGTGCAGGTTGGTCACCACCAGCAAATGACCCTTATTAATTTTAAGGTCACTAGGTCAAAGGTCAAGGTCACAGTGATCAAGGTCACATCCGTCACACTTGTTTCCGCTCAATAACTGAAGAACGCTTGGGCATATGATCTTCATACTTGGTATGCAGGTTGATCATGACCAGTAGATGACTCCTATTGATTTTGATGTCAGAAGGTCAAAGGTCAAGGTCATGGTGACCTTGTGAGGTAAAAAATGGTTTCTGCTCAATAACTGAAGAACGCTTGGGCCGAGGAACTCCATACTTAGTATGCAGGTTGGCCATGCCCAGTAGAAGACCCTATTAATTTTGAGGTCAAAGTCAAGGTCACAGTGACCTTGAGCTGAAAGGTCACAGTGACAATGAGCTGAAACATTGTTTTTGCTTAATAACTGTAGAATGCTTTGGCCATGGAAGTTAATACTTGGTGTGCAGGTTGGTCACCACCAGTAGATGACCCCTATTGATTTTGAGGTCACTAGCTTAAAGGTGAAGGTCATGGTAACCTTCAGCTTAAAAATGGTTTCCTCTCAATAACTAAAGAATGCTTATGTTGAGGAACTTCATACCTGGTGTGCAGGTTGGTCCTAACCAGTAAATGACCTTTGTTGAATTTGTTTGATTTTGAGGTCACAAGGTCAAATGTCGAAGGTCATGGTAACCTTCAGCTGAAAAATGTGTTTTACTCAATAACTCAAGAGCGCTTATACCCAGGAACTTCATACTTGGTGTGCAGCTTGGTCCTAACCTGTAGATGACCCCTATTGATTTTGATGTCAGTAGGTCAAAGGTCAAGGTCAAGGTGACCTTTGGCTGAAAAATGGTCAATAACTGAAGATTGCTTGGGCCCAGGAACTTCATACTTGGTGTGCAGGTTGGTCACCAGCAACAAATAACCCCTATTGATTTTGAGGTCACTAGGTCAAATACCAAGGTCATGGTAACCCTCAGCTGAAAAATGGTTTCCGCTCAATAACTGAGGATTGTCACTGTTGCTTCATCTCCAGTCCAAAACTAAAAAATTCATCTCCATCATTTCTTTTCCTCCCCTACGACCACACAAATGGGGAGACAAGCGCTTTTTCAAAAAAGCAATCTCTAGTTCTTTATGTTATTCAAGTAAAACCAGAGTAGAAAATGTATCGTTTTTTATCAATAAAGTGAACTTGAGTCGTTTTCAATTGTCCCGATGAAGGGGTTTCCTATTTAAAAATACTTACCCCGTTACTGACAGGGTAGAATTTGCGATGGAAAAAGTATCGAAAACAAGAAAATCTCACCGATTATAGGGGTATGTAATATGTCAGTTATCATATTTTAATGCCCCAAATACAAAAATAACACTTATTTTCTTATTTTTTTTCGACAGTTGGGTATCTTGAGTTCAGTCGCTTTAAACGAGATTTTCCATATTTTTGACTTCTTGTTTTCAAAGTCATCTGCTGCATATTTGTTGTATGTTTTAAAAGGTTAATTGGTAAACATGCTAAGATTAGTACAATTAAAGGTATATGTCAGGCAAAAATAGAACTCAAATTTGTTTCCGAATTTTACATATATATTCTTTTCATTAAAACCCTGTTTATGCATTTTGATGAAGAACAGTGTTTTTTGTAATAATGTAGCCTAGGAACCATATGTGTTCAAGCCAATCAATTAAGCATCAGATTCTGTTCTTTTCTGTTCAGTATTTTATATCTATATTTTAGATAAGAAAAGATGAGGGACGATTTGTTGAACTACCTGGAGCTGAAGTTGGAAAAGTGGTAGTAAGGTTCCCTCCCGAAGCTAGTGGGTAAGTAAATACAGATCTCTATAAATAAATAGCTTAAATCATGGTCTTATCCCTTTCACACATACAACATATCTGCAGCAGATGACCTTGAAAACATATCTGCTATAGTATGGGCAATTTCTATTAATGGAACCATAATTATTGGATATAGTTGAAAGCATTGTGGCTAGGTTAGACATTTCTCATCAATACCATACAAACAAGCGAATGGTCTGACACACAGAAATTTTATTTTTATGAAGTCGAGAACCCATCCTCAAAGTTTCTGAGTTAAGTTTTACACAAAAACATAATTAACAATATATATAAATCACTTTTCATTGGATAGTTCCAAACACTGCTAGGGAATTTTCAGAATAGGATGAAATCAGCTTTATCGGGATCTTCACATTTTAAATATATCTTTTTGATGACACAGATGCCTCTGCAAACGTTGTGAAAAAAGAAGAAATTACTGCAGCTCATGAGCAATTTTTTTTTTTTCTGAATATGTTCAAAACTTTGCACACTGCTTTAAAAAACATACAGTCAAACTTGTATTAAGAGACCACCCAAGGGAAATGCTGTAAGTGGTCTCTTAAGACAGGTGGTCTCTTATTGATGTACAAATGTATCTTTCGGTTGTTTGGGTCTTATGTATACTACATCATACATGTATTTGTATTAAAGAATAAATAACAATAAACATTTTGTTGTTCTTCTAATTTTATATTTTATTTCAATATTAATAATATTTATTTGCAAAAGTGTAAGTTGATAAATAAAACATATACATTTAATCACAAACTTGATTGTTATTTTATTATTTGATGTTTTTGTTTAACTATAACATGAGGATATGTACATGTATGTTCAGTAGAAGAATAGAGCACTACTTCTTACTAAAAAGGTCACTGATCGTTTTCTGTTTCAAAGACTGTCCATTTAAAAACAAGTCATTTCAAGACATTGTCAAGTTTAAAATATTGAGTGTCCACAGATTTGCTAATTAAATCTAATAAAAGAGCCGATTAAATAACCGTGCTATCACCATTAGAAAGCAAAAAACAAACACAGATCCAATTAAAGAGATCAAAAAGTCGGACCAAAATTGTCATAATTAATCCACAAACAATCCCCAAACTATCCACGGTTGATTTAACACGGACAATAATTAACGTTAAAGTGTATTAAATACAAACTGCTTAACCCGCAATTATCGCCTTTTACCACTGTGATACATCTGCAGTATTTGAGAGTCATAACAAAGACAATAATTGTAGCTAAAGTGTATTAAATACAAACTGCTAACACCGCAATTATCGTTTTTTCCCACTGTAATTACACGTCTGCAGAATTTGACCTCGGATAATTTTACATGTAACACCTTGCTTGATGATCATTTAAACATATGTGGTTTACACGCGACAGTTGTGTTAAGATTATTTGACTGTTAGATTTAAGGTCGCTGAACCGTGGATTTTTATTAAAATGGGAAGGGTTTTTGTGTCCGTTGGTCGCAGACAGCAGGATCTTGCTTATTGCAGGTTAATTTATGACTAAAAATCATCGGGCGGAGTTCAATGTGGTCGCTTACACCAGGGGGTCGGTTATACCAGGTGGTCGGTAGTACAGGTTTGACTGTATATTGTCAATTAGAATTTTTACAGCCAACTCATTAAACAATAAACAGATCTTCCTGTTTCTAAGATGACGTTAAACCTTTCCCTCATACGACAATTCTGCAGCAGACGACCTTGAACATATTTTGTCAAAAAATAGAAAATCTCTATAAATGAGTGGATAACTTATGACTAAAATTGGAAAACATTGTGGCAAAAGGAGAAATTGCACGTTTTGAGCAATTTCTTCTTTTGTCACTATGTTTTAACCCTTTCCCTCATACGACAATTCTGCAGCAGACGACTTTGAACATGTTTTGCCAAACAATAGAAAATCTTTATAATTGAATGGATAACCTATGACTAAAAGTGGAAAACATTGTGGCAAAAGGAGAAATTGCACGTTCTGTGCAATTTCTTCTTTTGTCACTATGTTTTCAAAAAGCCGTCTGCTGCAGAGGCGTCAGAAAGCGTCTATATGAGGTAAAGGGTTAAAAAAGCTGTCTGCTGCAGAGGCGTCAGAAAGCATCTATATGAGGGAAAAGGTTAAACCACTTTACTGTTCCAATAAGACCACGATTTATTAATGATGGATGGATACAAAGGGAGAAAACTTCTATTTGTATTTTTACCTGTCAACTTGAGTTAACTCTCACTTATTGCCCTTGACTAGTAGATTCCTTGTCAAGAAACTCCATAAAGAACACTTAATAAATGAATTATATTATATGACAAGCAATCATGAGGTATTTAATCCTAGTGTAGATACAGATCCACCTGTCTATTTGCATGGTAAAAATGCTGCAGGTTAATTTTAGAAGAATGAATTGAGAAACTGTGAATTGTTGTTTTTCCCGATTCAAGATGTTAACTGTCATCTGACTCGTGCAATACTTGACATATACAATTAACCCCAATCTCATTAAAATCATCTCCTATTAATGCTACTACGCATAGGATCTGAGGACAACCAATAGAGGGTCACGTTCAGATGACATTTCCGTCAGCCAATCAGAACTTTTTTTTCACGTCTATATTTACCAAAAAAAATCTATATTTACCATGGGATCCCAATTTTCGCATAGTGATTTACACGCGTGTTTAGTTCTTATGACGACCGCATCATGGCTACAAATGCGGAAATGAGGCAAACACCGATACAGTCTTTCCCTGACCATACAGCATGACTTTGCTCTGGTTTTAAATGGTCTATTTTAAATATGCTCAACTTCGTCAATTGACGCCATTTTGAAGGTTAAGCCAAGCGTTTGTTGAAACGAGTCCTGATTGGTTCAAATTAAAATAGCTTGGTGGATCTAAAAATAGCGATATTGGAAATCCGATAAAACAAGAAGATGAATTCGATTGGATCGCCATCAGATCTTACATTTGGTCAGATCATGTACTTTAGTCAGATTGCAATTAACCCTTTCCCACATGCAGACCCATTTGTAGCAAGTGCAGCAGATGTATTTCAAAAGTATAGTGGCCAAAGGAGAATTTGCTTATGATGAGCATTTTCTCATTTTGCTACAATGTTATCACCTGTTTTCAATTTTTTTTCTTTCATTGATAGAAATTTGATTTTCTTTTACCTGAATATCTGCCATAGATTTGTTAATTTGGGAAGGGGTTAATTATTACTTTTTATTAACCCTTTCCCTCATACAACAATACTGCAGCAGAAGACTTTGAACATATTTTGTCAAAAAATAGAAAATCACTAATTGAATGGATAACCTATGACTAAAAGTGGAGAACATTGTGGCAAAAGGAGAAATTGCTTGTTTTGAGCAATTTCTTCCTTTGTCACTATGTTTTCAAAAAGCCGTCTGCTGCAGAGGCATCAGAAAGCGTCTATATTAGGGAAAGGGTTAACAAATATCTATATTATATCTCCAGATACCTACATATTGGTCATGCCAAGGCGGCTCTCCTAAATCAGTATTACCAGGAAGCTTTTAAAGGCACGCTCATCATGAGATTTGATGATACAAATCCAGCCAAGGAAAATGCAGAATTTGAGAGGGTAGGAATTTTCCTTCAATTTCGTAAAATGGTTTTGAAATTTGCTTTAATTGCAGCTTAGGTCGACTTTGCTTGACATTTAAGTAAAAACTGAAGCTTAATCATATGATTGAGAAGCTGTTTTTCACAAATATGTTTTACAAATAATGATAGATTCTTGAAGCTGTGAAGGAAACAATGTGAGAAAAGTAATAATTGTTTTCATTTCTCTTTTGCATACAATCTTTTGAATATTCGACTGCTCTTAGTTAAGAATAACAATAATCTGTTGTAAAGGGTTTATATTTTGTTTATTCTGTTGACATGACTATAATTAAATTAAATATGTAAACGTCGCTCTGGGAAATCCAACATAAATGCTGCTAGTGTAGATTCAGATTAGTCAGCAGACCTGCATAGTCAAATTGGGCTCTGCACTGGTCACCAATTAGTCTTGAAGGTTTTTAGAAACTTCTTCTAAGCAGTATCCATTTAGATTGTTAGGGTTTCATATTGTGTATCATGTGCATTCCTATAGATAAGACCTTTCTAGTGATACAAAAATAATTGATCTTTTGACATTGGCTTGAATATGAACAACTTTGTTGCTGCCTGGTGGGAATACATGCAGGTGTTTTATAAACCCTTTCCCTCATAAAGACGCTTTCTGACGCCTCTGCACCAGTCGGCTTCTTGAAAACATAGTGACAAAAGAAGAAATTGCTGAAAAAGAGCAATTTCTTCTTTTGCCACAATGTTTTCCATTTTAAGTCATAGGTTATCCATTCTATTATGGAGATTTTCTATTTTTTGACAAAATATGTTCAAAGTCGTCTGCTGCAGAATTGTAGTATGAGGGAAAGGGTGAATACATTATTTTTAGCTCTACTGGCCAAAGGCCAGAAGGGCTTATGTCGTGGCGATTTGTCCGTCGTCCGTCCGTAAACAATTTCTTGTTAACACGATACAGTCTTCACTTTTGATTGTATCTCAACTAAACTTATACAGTAGTTAGATATTTATGAGAGCTCGGTTCCTTTCGAAAACCAGCCAGATCCGCCCATGCATGACTGGATTATGGCCCTTGAAATGGTCAAAATTGCTATAAAAGAGCTTGTTAACACGATACAGTCTTCACTTTTGATTTTATCTCAACCAAACTTATACAGTAGTTAAATATCCATGAATTGCTATAATAGAGCTTTTTAACACGATACAGTCTTTATTTTTTATTGTATCTCAACCAAACTTATACAGTAGTTAGATATCCATGAGAGCTCGGTTCCTTTCATAAACCAGCCAGATCCGCCCATGCATGACTGGATTATGGCCCTTGAAATGGTCAAAATTGCTATAAAAGAGCTTGTTAACACGATACAGTCTTCACTTTTGATTTTATCTCAACCAAACTTATACAGTAGTTAGATATCCATGAGAGCTCAGTTCCTTTCGTAAACCAGCCAGATCCGCCCATGCAAGACTGGATTATGGCCCTTGAAATTTTCCAAATTGCTATAATTGAGCATGTGAACACAATAGAGGCTCCATTTACTATCTGATCTTCACCAAACTTAGATAGTAGTTAAATATTGATGAGAGCTTGGTTCCTTTTGAAAATCAGCCAGATCCGCCCATGCAAGACTGGATTATGGCCCATGAAATTGTAAAAATTGCTATAATACAGCATGTGAACACAAAAGAGCCTTCATTTACTATCCGATCTTCACCATACATACATGCTCTGGATTGGAAATGACCAAAGAACCATACCAGTAGAGCATAGGCCCTCATGGGCCTCTTGTTCTTAATTGCCTTGGCAGCATATCTCAATGGCGTATTTTTATCTGTCGTCTGTCCATCACCTTTTCACTTATTCACTTACTTATCCATTTCCCACATACAGCAATGTGCAGCAGAAGACTTCTAGGCAAAATGACAGACTATCTATATGAATGAAAGTATAATAACTTCAAAGAGTTGAACACATTGTGACAAAAGGAGATATTGCTCGTTTTGAGCAATTTCCTCTTTTGTCAAAATGTTTTCAAAAGTTGTCTGCTGCAGAGGCGTCAGAAAGCGTCTCTATGTGGGAAAGGGTTATAGGGAGGCAGGCAACACATGTGTTCCTTCAAACTCGCTTGTAGTTAATTCAATATTTATCTCCATGGTTACTCTACAGGTCATTCTTGACGACGTTGCTATGTTGGGAATCAAGTATGATTTATTTACTCATACATCCGACCATTTCGACAGAATCATTGACCTCTGTGAGAAAATGATCCGTGACAAAAAAGCTTACTGTGACGACACAGAGCCAGAGCTCATGAAGAAAGAGAGGGAGGAAAGGAAAGACTCTAAGAATAGAAATAACAGTATGTACCTTTTAGCTCACCTATGCACGAAGTGCAAGGTGAGCTATTGTGATCACATTTTGTCCGGCGTCCGGCCATCGTGCGTCGTCAACATTTCAGCTTGTTAACACTCTACAGGCTACATTTTTCATCCAATCTTCATGAAAGTGTATCAGAACATTCATCTCCATCAAATCTTGGACAAGTTCAAAACTGGGCCATATGAGGTCAAAAATGAGGTCACTTGGTCAAATTGAAGCAAAATCTTGTTAACACTCTGGAGGCCACATTTTCAACTTGAGCATGTTGAAACTTTATCAGAATGTCTGTCTTGATGATATGTAGGTCAAGTTCGAACATGGGTCATGTCGGGTCAAAAAGTAGGTCACTAGGCCAAATTGAAGGGTAATCTTGTTAGCACTCTAGAGGCAACATTTTCAACTTGAGCATGTTGAAACTTTATCAGAATGACCTTTCTGTCAGTACCAACATTTTTGACCTTGCACCTTTGACCTAGATGTTGCCATTCTCGAAAAAAACTTTAACCTTGGCCATTTCTTTTGAACCATAACAGGTATAGCTACCATATTTCACATGTGTATTCCTTTTGACATGACCTTTATGTCAGTACCAACATTTTTGACCTTGCGACCTTGACCTTTGACCTAGATGTTGCCATTCTCGAAAAAAACTAACTTTAACCTTGGCCATTACTTTTGAACCATAACAGGTACGGCTACCATATTTCACATGTGTATTCATTGTGACATGACCTTTCTGTCAGTACCAACATTTTTAACCTTGCGACCTTGACCTTTGACCTAGATGTTGCCATTCTCGAAAAAAACTTTAACCTTGACCACTACTTTTGAACCATAACAGGTATGGCTACCATATTTCACATGTGTATTCCTTGTGACATAACCTTTCTGTCAGTACCAACATTTTTTGACCTTGCGACCTTGATCTTTGACCTAGATGTTGCCATTCTCGAAAAAAACTTTAACCTTGGCCATTACTTTTGAACCATAACAGGTACGGCTACCATATTTCACATGTGTATTCCTTGTGACATGACCTTTCTGTCAGTACCAACATTTTTGACCTTGCGACCTTGACCTTTGACCTAGATGTTGCTATTCTCGAAAAAAACTTTAACCTTGGCCATTACTTTTGAACCATAACAGGTACGGCTACCATATTTCACATGTGTATTCCTTGTGACATGACCTTTCTGTCAGTACCAACATTTTTGACCTTGCGACCTTGACCTTTGACCTAGATGTTGCCATTCTCGAAAAAACCTTTAACCTTGGCCATTACTTTTGAACCATAACAGGTACGGCTACCATATTTCACATGCGTATTCCTTGTGACATGACCTTTCTGTCAGTACCAACATTTTTGACCTTGCGACCTTGACCTTTGACCTATATGTTGCCACTCTCAATTTTTTTTTTAACCTTGGCCATTACTTTTGAACCATAACAGGTACGGCTACCATATTTCACATGTGTATTCCTTGTGACATGACCTTTCTGTCAATACCAAAATTGTTCACCTTGCGACCTTGACCTTTGACCTAGATGTTGCCATTCAGGGGCATCAGTGTTTCACAAACACATCTTGTTTGCTTAAGCATCTTGAAATTTGGTCAGAATGTTTGTCTAAATGATATCTAGTTCAAGTTCGAATATGGGTCATATGGGGGTCAGAAACAAGGTCAATAAAGGAAAATATTGTTCAAACTCCGGAGGCCGCATTTTTATTTTGAGCAAGTTGAAAATTTGTCAGAATGTTGTTTTGATGATATCTAGTCCATGTTGGAATATGGGTCATATCAGGAAAAATAATTTATAGATCACTAGGCCAAATGAAGGAAAATCTTGTTAACACTGGAGGTTGCATTCAGAATAATTGTCTTGATGTGTTTTGCATAACAGTACATTGTATAATTAAGGTGAGCGATCCAGGGCCATCATGGCCCTCTTGTTTTGGTTTTTACCCTTCCCCACATACAACAAATCTGCAGCAGCCTACTTTATAAATGTCAAGGCAAAAATACACAAAACTTCTATAAAATAAAGTTCATTTATAGAAAAGTGTTGAAAACATTGTAGCAAAATTGCCACTATGTTTCCAAAGTTGTATGCATCTGCAGGTGAGAGAAAGGTTAAGCTCACCTGTGTGAAATCCAGAGAACTTTCATCCTAACAAAACCTACCATCGTAAGCCATTTATTTCTTTTGGACAGTTTTCTTTAAACACCACACAAGCAATTTCTGAAAACATTGTGGCAAAGTTCTCTTTTCCGACAGTGTTTTCTAAATTTTCAAACTTTTTTGTTCCATTCTACAATATCCTTCATTTGTTAATTACCTTAAATTCATGGATTAGATGATAGTTTAAAATGAAGTATCCAGAGCTCTAGATAAAAGAGGCGTTTTGCATGTTTTAAAATTGTTATTTGTCCCTTAAACCCTATGTTGTGGGAACTCAAAAGAATTGTCCCAGTGAGACAATTCTTTTGAGTATCCACATCATAGGGATAAGTAGGATAATAAGAGAGATATTGTTTGGAAAAGAGCTGAATACCCCCTCTTTATCTGGACCACTAAAGTATCTATTAAACATTGACTTGTTTTTATGCCCCGGCATACGAAGTATGAGGGGCATATAGTTTTCCGGTCTGTTAGTCCGTCTGTCCGTTCGTCCGTCCCGCTCAGGTTAAAGTTTTTGGTCAAGTTAGATTTTAGTGAAGTTGATGTACTATCATTATGAAACTTCACACAAATGACAATCAACATATCATTGTTTAAAAAATTGTATCAATTTGAGGTTTGACCAACTGTTCGTCCGTCTGTTCGTCTGTCTGTTCGTCCATTCCATTCTCAGGTTAAAGTTTTTGGTCAAGTTAGATTTTAGTGAACCTGATGTCCTATCATTATGAAACTTCACACAAATGACAATCAACATATCATTGTTTAAAAAATTGTATCAATTTGAGGTTGGACCAACTGTTCGTCCATCCGTTTGTCTGTTCGTGTGTCTGTTCGTCCATTAACAACCGGGGCATCCGTGTTCCATGGACACATTTTCTTGTTTTACAGGTGTTGATAAGAATTTATCCATGTGGGAGGAAATGAAGAAAGGGTCCAAAATGGGTCAGACATGTTGTGTAAGGGCCAAGATAGATATGAACTCCGACAATGGGTGTATGAGAGACCCCACCATGTTTAGATGTAAACCTGAAACTCATGTCAGAACTGGCAATAAATACAAGTAAGTTGTTATATCCTTAATGTGACTACTTTGAACAAATCTATGCAAAAATAAATATGTCAAATTGATTAATTGCTTAAAATTAGCAATTTTTCGTTTTGCAACAATGTTTAAAAAAGTCGTCAGCTGCAGTGTGACAAAAGAATCTGCATATTGATAAGGTTTAAATATCTATAGATACAGATTCTAAGGGTCCTGAGATGCTGCTTACATGTTGCTTTTCCCCTCACCTACTACAGTGTGAGTGCTGGTGCTTTCTCAATAAAGTAGACATCAAGACTTGTTATAATAGTTTGTATGACTTTATTTCACAATCACTGTGAAACTATATAGGATGTCAAACTTTTCGATAAAATAAGGTGTTTTTTGAAAACTGTGGCAAAAGAAGAAATTGCTAATGATGAGCATGTTTTGCCTTTGCCACAATGTTTTCCGCTCTATTCACTTCAGAAATGGTGCTTTAAATTTTTGTGGTTTTTCATATGTTCACGCTTTCACTAACTGTCAGTCAGATTGGCATACAAACTCTCTTTTCATTTGACATAATAGATTTTTTTTTATTTCAACTCAGGGCGTACCCGACATACGATTTTGCCTGTCCAATTGTAGACAGTGTAGAGGGTGTAACCCATGCTCTCAGGACAACAGAATATCACGACAGAGACGTACAATATTACTGGTTCTTAGATGCTTTAGGTAAGTCATTTGACCGACAACAACTGAATTTATTATTGGGACCACTGCACTCGAAAAGAAGGTACTCTGTATGAACCCTTTCCCTCATATTGACGCTTTCTGATGCCTCTGCAGTAGATGGCTTTATGAAAACATGGCGACAAAAGAAGAAATTGCTCAAAATAAGCAAATTTTTCGTTTGTCACCATGTTTTCAACTCTATTCAATTATTGTACTTTCATTTGAAGGGAGTTTTCAAAGTTGCCTGCTGCAAATTTGTTTTATGTAGGAAAGGGTTAAAGCAATACTTTGAATGATCCTGATGTAACTCATTTGTTTTCAGATGTTTTTAATGCTATTGTATATGAAAATATCAGAACAGGTTTACAAACAAACAAAATATTTGGAAGTTGACCCTCCCTTTCCTGCTTGCACACGCTTTTATAGCAGACGACTTTTGTCACAAAGCTTTCAACTATATTCAATAATTATACTTTCGCTTATGGAGATTTTCCATATTTTTGCACTAATGTGGTCAAAGTCTTCTGCTGCAGATTTGTTGGTTGTAGAGACAGGTTAAAAGTATGATATTACCGTTATAGATAATAGTGTTATCTACACCATTAGGATTTCAAATTGATAATTGTTACTTAAAATAAAATGGATTACTAAGACTGTGTATTTTTGACGTTTACTCCAGACATGAGGAAGCCTTTCATTTACTCCTACAGTAGGTTAAACCTACAGAACACTGTTTTATCCAAGAGAAAACTCACCTGGTTTGCAAATGAGGGCATCGTGGATGGATGGTAGGTTTTTATTGTCAGTTAAACCCTTTTCCACATATAGACGCTTTCTGACGCCTCTGTAGCGGACAACTTATGAAAACATTGTGACAAAATGAGCAATTTCCCCTTTTGACACAATGTTTTCAACCTTTTTTAGTAATTATAGATGTATTTATAGGGATTTTGTTTGATTTTGTCTAGATGTTTACAAAGTCGTCTGCTGCAGAATTGTTGTATGTGGGAAAGGGTTAACATAAGCCATGTTTATCATGGTCTAAAAAATTCTCATCCCACCCTTATATTCTACATTGTGGGTACTGTAAAGAATCATCTCACCAAGACAATTCTTTTGAAAGTCACAGCATAGGGTTTAGTTTGGTACTAAGATAATAATGAGGGAAATGACCACTTAAATCCATATTATCTACACCTGTAGTAGCTGTATAAACATTTTCTTGTAATGCTATTCACAGTTCGTCTTAATATGATAATAAATTTAAAACTGTGTATATATCTTCCACTACCTCAATATATAATCACTATATAAAATGTGTATGGTACTTTTGATTCTTACTAGTGCTTTAGCATAATTGCACCTATATAATGGAAATTGATTTTATAAATGATGATATACCAGTTAATAATCATTCTTTGTCATGTGACTGTTCCTTATTAAATATTTCTTAGGATTTGAAAAGGTTATGAACTTGCTGTTTGTTTTGTCAACTGATGTCTGTCTGTCCATCATGCTATGACTTAATTGGTTAAAGTTCTTGGTAATTTGCCGGAGACACATGTGTTCTCTTAATCAAAATTGTCCAGGATGTTAAATGGTATGTAACACATGTATTGTTTGTATTTTAGGGATGATCCACGTTTCCCAACAGTAAGGGGAGTTTTGAGAAGAGGTATGACTGTGGAGGGTCTGAAACAGTTTATTGTGGCACAGGTATGGTGACCTACTTTTTGAAAACTTAAACCCTTTCCCACACATAGAAAGACATATTTTGATGTATCTGCAGCAGATAATTCTTGAAAACATTTTACCAAAAGGACAGCAATTAGTCCTTACACCATACAATTTTCATTTTTAAAGTGTTTCCCTTTCCGTAACGTCTAACATGTAACGAAGTTCATGATAATGCTATTGTGATAAGCATGTGTAATCCTTGTGACAAGTCATTTTAAGTGATACCAAAATTATTGATCTTTGACCTACTTGTATAAAACATTGCGACTTGTAGCTCAGTCAGTAGCAATGCAGCTTTCATTCCAGGGGTTGTGAGTTCCAACTCTAACTCGTCCAACATTCTTTTAGACCTTTGACGAAATTCAATGCGACAAGCATTATTTGTCTACCACCTATAGGCTTACAGTCTATGTGGAAAAGCAGCCTGTTTTGGGGAGTACTGGTGTGAGAAAGCCATGAAACTATTCACTGTCATTACTGGATTGTTGAAAACATTGTTTAACCATATTCAATCGATAACACTAGAAACTTGGTTCCTACTTTGGAACATTGGTGCTCCACAAATATACCACGTTTTTAATGCAGTTGATGCCTCTTTATAAAACAACATAATGAAAATAGTGTAATGTAAATAATAATGTCATTAAGATTCTTAAACAAAAATGACATGAAGCCAGAAGGCAGAATAGACTAGGGTAGACCATTTCCCTGATTGATTAGCTCTTTCAATATTGTGTTATTAATGAATGATTTCTCATATCCTTACAATGTTTTCAACTTTGTATCTAAATTATTTCTTTAATTTCTCTAGATTTCTAGATCTTATTCTAAAATTATATCAAATTTATATTTATTTTTATATCAGGGAATGGTTGATTCTTTCTTTCCCACATGCAGACCCATATTCAGCAGACAATTTTTGAAAACATTATTGCAAAATGTCAAAATGCTCATAATCATGTTTTCCACTCTTTTCCATTTACCTGTCTGTCTGCCGGTAGATCAAAACTTGTCCTATTGATAACTGGATAATGCTTGCATCTACAGAACTCAAACTTGGTAGGAAGGTTTAAAATGACTTTTATTGATTTTGAGGTCATCCATTCAAAGGTCAAAGTCACAGTGACATTGAACATAAAAAGCTTGTCTGATTGATAAGAAATGACTAAATAGCACCTATTTCGGGTCATGCATATTTGTTTCAATCTTGCACATGTTCCTGACTATGTGACCCTCAGGAGAGCATAATGTTTGACAATCATCTTTTGTTATGTTTTCATTAATACTGATCTTTACTTGATGTTTGTATGTGGGAAAAGGTAAAAGTATTATTTGTAATGAAAGTAATAATATGTCAATGTTCTTTTCGCAGGGTTCTTCCCGTTCGGTCAACATGATGGAATGGGATAAGATCTGGGCGGTCAATAAGAAGGTCATAGACCCCGTAGTTCCGAGATACACTGCCCTGGAGAAGGACGAAGTGGTAGTTGTCAACATAAAAGGAGCTGCAGAGGGTTCCAAAGAGGTACCAAAACATCCAAAGGTATTGCTGCTGTTCTAGTGTAAAGTTTAATTGACTGTTGACAAGTGAAACTGTGACAATTCAATGTATATGAACAATAAATGGTTAATATGATGATGCTTGTTTTTCAGAATAAGTCCATTGAAATGTAAACTGTTCGCTTCTCTTCGATGTGACGATGACAATTCAATGAATATGAACAATAAATGGTTTATATGATGATATTATATTTTACAGAATGAGTCGGTAGGAATGAAAACTGTTCACTACTCCTCCAAACTGTACATAGAGGGAGCAGATGCCGAGGTGATCAGTGAGGGAGAGATCGTCACCTTCATTAACTGGGGCAATCTGAGAATTGTCAAAATAAACAAGTAAGTTGTTCTTTCCTGTGTTTTCTCTATCCTCTATTTATTTAAAGCTCACCTGTGCTCTGGGGGAGGTATTATAATAATAATGATAACTTTATTTTATGATGCTACACATTTAGAGGGTTCCAATCTTCCATGTGTATCATTGTGTTTATAGGAAGGGTTAAAGAGTCTTGTATTACAAAATGTTGGAAATCTATCATATGTTATTTCAGGTCCAATGGTAAAACCTCATCTATTGATGCAGAGCTGAATTTGGAGAACACTGTAAGTAATGTTTGCTAAACTTTTATTTTATTTTAAGCTTGTCTGTTTTTCGAAGAATAAAAGTAGGGCTATTATGATACCCTTGGCGTCTGCGTTGTCGTCATCACAAATTATTTAACTTTTTAACCTTACCTCATAACTCAAAAAATCTTGTAATCGCCCTTTGGTCATCTGTGCTTCAAAAACTATAAAATATCATCTTTTGAAAGTACCAGACAGATTTTCAAATTATTTTGTAAACATGTTCCTTGGGTGACTCTATCTGATTACTTTAAGTCATGTTGATTGGTCAAAAGACATGGCCACCAGGGGCTGAGGCTGTTTTACCCTTTATGCCTAGGGTGTAAGATTTTGAGATTTGAAAGTATGATTTTGAAAACTAATTGGTACATAAACATTTCTTTGGTGAGCTTGTAAATCATATTATATTGACAAAAGACAGACAACATAAGGTTTTGGTTATTTCACTTTGTGGCAGTGGAGCTCTCTTGGGCATCTTGCAATAGCTTTTCTGACAGCAAAGTTGCTATTCTGCAGCAAAATACTTTGAAAATGTCTAGAATAAATAAGATAAAGAACATTTATTTGAAAAGAGTTGAACAAACATTGTGGCAAAAGTCATCTGCTCCTCTATGCAGGAAAAGTAGACATGGATTAACAAGTGAACATGTTTTTCCCTTTTACTAGTTAATTTCTAGCGCCCTGGTTATGATATGTGTTAAAGTTGTATTAAAAAATCCATTCCTCAATTGAATGGTTTTCATTGTAAAAGAGTTCAAAAATAGTATATCAGGTAACTGGTTAAATGGGACTGGCATTTTATTATCTTTGGTTAAGTTAATAATGCCCCAAAGTTTGAAAGGTTTGGTTATTTACAATTTGTCCAATCCTAATCTAACCCTTTTTCTCATATGACATATCTGCACCAGACAAAAATGTGGACAATCTCTACATATTAAAGTTTGATTGAAAAGAAAAGAAAACATTATAGCTAAAAGAGAATTTGGTCAAAACTTCACAGGCGTAATAAGCATCTGTCATGAATAAGTGAACTGTGGCCGTGATATAACTGAAATAATGTTGAAAGCAGTGTAAAAACCCAATTAAAAAAAAAGCAACATCTGTATGTGGGAAAGGATTCAATAAATTATGTTCAATGTACAAGAGTTTGCAAGAAGCATAATGATCAGATAATGAGTAAGATGTGATTACTGCAGGATTACAAGAAGACCCAGAAGATCACATGGTTAGGGGAGACAAGCAAGGCCCAGTTTACACCAACAGTGTGTGTCAGCTATGATCATATCATCTCTAAAGCCATACTAGGGAAAGATGAGGACTTTAAAGCCTATGTTAACAAGGACTCTAAGGTAATTACGATGATATTATTTTATATGTGAGCTAAGTGGCGAAAAAAAAAATCTTTGACACTTTGCGACCACCAAAACTCAAGATCAGCTTATGCTTCTGCACAGCGGTATCTTGTTCTTACCTGTTTGGCTTTCTAGTATTTTAAACATCATTGAAGCCTGGACAGAGCATCTAGATTACAAAGTTAATTTCAAAACCTCCAAAGATTGACTTTTATGTGATATGGCTAATATATTATAAAAGAGGTATAACGGAATAAAAGAAATTCACCAAGAAATGGTGGGGGAATCATTTCCAATTAGATCATATGAAATTACGCTCATAAATGTTGTCACCCTTTATGATGCAATACATGTACACATATTTGTGCCCTGAACAGAACTTCTTTTATCAGATATTCAGACAAGTGAAAAATAAATTTAGGGCAGCGTAATACAGTTTATAGTTGATTGGTTAACACATATTCCTTCCAACATGCTTGTTTATTTTTTCGTCTTGTACAGGACAAGATTGTTTGAAGGTTATTTATAAATTACAGAAAGAGTTTGTGATGCTGGGAGATCCTTGCCTGGCTAGTTTAAAGAAAGGGGAGATAATCCAGTTACAGAGAAGAGGCTTCTTTATATGTGATCAACCTTATGAGCCAGTTAGGTGAGTACATGCTCTTTGGTGCTGTGTATGATTCGTTTGTTTGAATGGTGTGCAATGCTGCTTTTAACAGATTTTCACTTGTGTTGGAAAATCTCTTAAATTGCAAGCCTGGAATAAAGTTAACCCTTTCCCACATGGAGACATTATTCAAAGTATCTGCGCAGATGAATTTTGAAAATATTGTTGCAAATGGACAAATTGCTATTTAATCTTTTGCCACAATGCTTTCAACACTATACAATAATTATACTTTCATTATAAAAATTTGCCACATTGTTGCCTAGATGTCTGCACATATTTGTTAATGTTTAGTGCTTGATTATGAGTAATTTTACCTATTGTCACAATGTTTTCAAATCTATTAAATAATTATATTTGAAGTTGAATATATTTTCTATATATTTGGCAAGATGTTTTAAAAGTCATCTGCTGCAGATATGCTGAATGTTGGAAAGGGTTAAGTTGATTGATTGGAGTGAAACAGTGTTTTCACTTATATCATGGTGCACAATTAACCTTGCATTTCCTTGCTTTCTCAGACCAGTCCTCCACACAACATTCTTCTCCGGCAACTGGATACTTTCCCAAATAGACTATTTAGCTCATTTGTGGAAGAGGTTTGACGCTAGTCACACTGACTTTTGCCAATCGTCTTAAAGAAGGGCTAAGCCAAAGTTCAAATTCATGACCCTTTGAACCTCGTCGTTACTGACTGAGCTGTCCGGCCTCAAGGGTTGAAGCACAAATCTTTAATTCCTCTTTATTTTACAGTCGTCACACAGGCAAGGAAAGTCTGTGTATACTTATAGGTATTCCAGATGGTCATACAAAAGAAATGCCAACATCTGGATCTAAACACAAAGAAGAATCAAGCAAAAAAGAGGTATGGTATTTTTGAACTCGTACCCTGATACAGACAACTTTTGAAAACATTGAGAGAAAAGGAAAAATTCCTTTGTTTCTTTATGTGTACAATATTTCATTAAATAAAAAATATTATTGATTTCATGTGGTGCAAATACAATATTTTATAACATGCTTTTCATTACAGTATTGTTTAAATCCTGATAAACTCACTGTCTCTAACTGAAAATTCATCAAGTGATCATTTTCACTGCTGATTCTGTCTTAAAACCCCCTCTTCATTTTGTTTATCCCCTTGGCATATATAGATTTTGAAGCCTCTGCCAAGGAAGTTTTTTTGAAACGATGTGACATTAGAAGAAATTGCATCATGAGCAATTTCTTCTTTTACAAGTCACAATATTTTTCAACACTTTTCAATTAGTATCGGTTCATTTATAGAAACTTTTCCATCTTTTTGCCTAGATGATTTCAGTCATCTGCTGCAAATTTGTTGTATGTTGGAAATGGAACACCATCCACATGGGCTTTTGCAACCAATATAAATAGATATAAACCTGTGAATCCAAGCAGTTCGATCTTGCACTGTACTGTTTGCCCATTAGTCACAGAAGGTTTCAAATAACTTCTGACAAGCAGACTCAATACGGATCAGGTTGCATGGAAGTGTGTTCTGGCTTTATCAACATGTGGTCTGAATATGCTAAGATTAGTTTTTCTGGAGGGCCACTCATTTCCATGACTGTTTAGTAGTCTTGTATCATGTCAATCTTTCTTCTGTTTTCAGAAAGCTCAGAGTAAGAAGGGAAAGACAGCTGAAAAATCGCCCCAAGATGAGCTCCCCCCATCAAAGCCTGGGGTGGCAGATGTTTCCCAGCTTAATACAAAGATCACTGAGCAGGGAATCAAAGTCAGGGATCTTAAATCGGCTAAAGCTGAAAAGGTAATTATCCAGCTATATATGTTGTTTTCCACCCTATCGTAAAGTTTGTATTATTGAGTTTTACGCCATTTACAACAGTATTTCAGATTTGTCGTGTCAACTTAATATATGATGATAAACCAGTGATAGCCTCGAAGATATATACCTTTCCCATTGACAACCACAATAGGGATTGAACCTTGGATACCTGGTTACAAACCCCCACTCTAAACATTTGGGCACAGTAGATTCACCTCTAGAAAACAGGCCCTTTTTGTGTCACCTGCGTAGCATGGTAGGCACTTAGGGATTACTTTTTTTTTGTTCGGCGTCTGTCTGTCTGTCGTCACACTTTTCTGTCACGTTTTCAAATAACTTTTTTTCTACTCAAAGGATTACATTGAAACTTCTGACAAATGTTTATATCAATGTGTGTGATTGGTTCACAAAAGAAAGGGGGATAAACCAAATATTTTTTATATCAGAGTTATTGCCCCTTTTCTGTCAAACATTTAACTTTTCAAATTACTTTTTCAAATTACTTTTTTTCTACTCAAATGATTGGATTGAAATTTCTGACAAATGTTTATATCAATCTTTGTGATGTGTTCACAAAAGGGGGATAATCCAAATATTTTTTATATCTGAGTTATTGCCCCTTTTCTGTCAAAAATTAAAATTTTCTGACAAGGCCCCGGCAGGTGACACGCGTGCTCCGGGGAGCACTCCATTCTAGTCTAGTCATCCCACGGGTCAGTAATTCTGACCCATTCCCATCGGCAACAGTCTTTAAAATCACGCAGAATTCCCAATTGTGTCATGTTAACCCTGGCTTATTTATTACCAAATAAAAATAAAAGTGATTCATCTTCCCAAATAAAGGGCCAAGTTATTATCCCAAAAATGCCTAGAAGAGGGCCTCGAAAAGATTTTTGCACTGGTATGGTGTTATAAGAAAAGTGAAAATAATTTTACTTTGAAATGCATATTTCCCTCTGAATATGAAATATGGTTGCAAAAATGCCATCATATCGAATTTGAAATATTACTAACGAGGTTTTAACCCTTTCCCACATGCAACAAATCAAAAGCACAAGACTTTTAAAATATCTATGCAAGAGTATGGGAACTCCATAACAGAAAGTATTTTTATTGAAAAGATAATTAGGAAAAAGAGAAATTGCTTATCAATAGTTTCCCCTTTTGCGACATAATTTGCAGAAGTCAGTTTGTCTCTGAAATTTATTTAAGAAATACATTTCTCCTTTTCTGAATTTCTAGATTATATTTGTGCAGACAGCTAAACATTAGATAAATGGTTTCGAAGTAATGTTATTGTGTCAATTTGTGGCATAGATACTCATAGAGGATCCCTTCTCTGTCCATCATTCTTTATCACTGACTGACTTAAACATCTAATTAAAGATTTACAAATCTTGTGTGTTTCTGTATTTTAGAGTGAGGTTGATGCTGCAGTTAAAGTTCTACTTGCTCTGAAGGCAGAGTTTAAATCAGCAACGGGCAAAGACTGGAAACCAGGACAAACACCCCCACAACCCGCAGGTCAGCCCCAAACAGGGACCACTGGGTCTGCAGATCAACTGAATGGAAAGATTGCCAATCAGGGAACTATTGTTAGAGATTTGAAAACCAAAAAGGCTGATAAGGTACGGCTTAACACTTTTACCACATATGTAGATCCTTTTGCAGCAGATGACAAAGGGAGAACTCTTTGCTCATAATAAGCAAAACACCTCCTTTTGGCGCAGTGTAATGACCAGCAATTTTTAGGGTACCACCTATCAAATTTTGAGTATTTTTTTTGGACACTAATTTTATCCCCCCAAATCCCACCAAATAAATATAGCTAGCTCATAGTTTCCCCCTTCCCTAGGACATCTATCCTGGAACTTCCCTTAGATGTTTTCAAAGTTGCATGCTGCAAACAATGAGAAAAAAGAACAATTGTTTGTTATGTTTTTAACTCTGTATGAAAAGATTGCCTGCTATTGACTAGATTTGACATATTTTATGCTCAAGGAATTTAAGATTTTGGGGCTTAATGATACCCCCTTCGAAGAGGAGGAGGTATATAGGAGTCACTGTGTCGGGCAGTCTGTCTGTCGGTCGGTCGGAAGCCATATTTTGTCTGGCCTATTTCTTACAAACCACTGGGTGGAATTCAATAACATTTTACATGAAGCTTCTATACCAAGAGGAGATGTGCATATCCTAAAGGGGTTACAATTGCATGATATTTTACAGAGTTATGGCCCTTTAAGGCTTTTACTAATTAAGTTATGGTGTAAGTCAAGGTGCTGTTTAGGGGGTATTTATCATCTTCAGTGATAGTTCTAGTTTGTATGTGGCCAAAACTTTATTAAGTTGGCCATAACTTTTGAGCGGTAGAAGATAAGCTCATCACATTAGGAATGTGTATCCCATGTGACAAATATTTTCGAGTTATACCAATTTTTTGATAATAAGACCTTGATATTGACCTTTGACCTACATTTATATTCAGCCTTGGATCGTTTGTGCCTCACAAGCACATCTTGTTTCGTTTAATATCCTTGAATAAAAAATGCTGATGCCTTACAGCTCTAACCTTTTCCATATGCAATTCCCTTGTTAACATAAACATTTAATGTGTGTGTTTCTGTATTTTAGGGTGAGGTTGATGCTGCAGTTAAAGTTCTACTTGCTCTGAAGGCCGAGTTTAAATCAGCAACGGGCAAAGACTGGAAACCAGGACAAACACCCCCACAACCCGCAAGTCAGCCCCAAACAGGAGCCACTGGGTCTGCAGATGAACTGAATGGAAAGATTGCCAATCAGGGAACTATTGTTAGAGATCTGAAATCGAAAAAGGCTGATAAGGTACGGCATAACCCTTTTCCATATGCAGACACATTTACCACATATAACTTGTAACATTGTGTCAAAAAGAGAAATGTTTGTTCATAACAAGCAATTCACCTCCTTTTATCACAATGTTTTGAACTCTGTTCAATAATTACTTGATATTTGCAGCCGATGACATTTGCAACATTGTTGCAAAGGGAGTAACTTTTGCACATAACAAGCAATATCTCCTTTTGGTGCAATGTTAACAACTTTGTTCCATAATTATACTTTCATATTAGATATGTTTGCTTAGATTATTTAAAAGAAAAACATTGTTCAGCATCTTTTCAACTCTGTATGACTGTATTGACTAGATTTTACATATTTAATTCTCAATGAATTTAAGAATTGGTATTAAATGATTTGTTTGTATGTGGCGAAAACTTGATGAAATTGGCAATATATTTTGACTGGTTTGAGATAAAGTTATCACATTAGGAATGTGTGTTCCATATGACAAATATTTTCCAGTTAAACCAAATTTTTGATTATGTGATGTTGATCTTTGACCTTCTATTGTTCTCTGCCTTGGACCACTTGTGTCTCACAAGCACATCTTGTTTCCTTAAATACTCTCGAATAAAAAAAGAAATACTCTTGTTAACATAAGCAAGTTATGCAAGATTCACAAAATGTGTGTGTTTCTGTATTTTAGAGTGAAGTTGATACTGCAGTTAAAGTTCTTCTTGCTCTAAAGGCAGAGTTTAAATCTGCAACAGGCAAAGACTGGAAACCAGGACAAACACCCCCACAACCCACAAGTCAGCCCCAAACAGGAGCCACTGGGTCTGCAGATCAATTGAATGGAAAGATTGCCAATCAGGGAACTATTGTTAGAGATCTGAAAACGAAAAAGGCTGATAAGGTACAGCTTAACCCTTTCCCATAGGAAGATGACTTTTGAAACATTGTGACAATATGGGAAATGCTCATAACAAGCTATACACCTCCTTTATCACAATGTTTTAAATTGTATCAATAATTACTTTGATTGTTAGAGATAATGAGATCTTGATATTGACCTTTGACTTTTTTCAGCTCACCAGTGTCATATTGACACGGTGAGCTTTTGTGATCGTCCGTCGTCTGTCCACAGTTTCTTGTGAACATGATAAAGTCTTTATTTATTATCCGATGTTTACCAAACTTATTCAGTAGCTAGATATCTATGAGAGCTCGCTTCCTTTTGTAAACCAGCCTGATCCTTTCATGCATGACAGGATAATGGCCCTTTAAAAATGGCAAAATTGCTATAATTGTTGTCCATCGTCTGTCAATAATTTCTTGTGAACACGATCAAGTCTTCATTTATTATCCGATGTTTACCAAACTTATTCAGTAGCTAGATATCCATGAGAGCTCGGTTCCTTTTTGCAAACCAGCCGTCCATGCATGACTGAATTATGGCCCTTTAAAATTGGCAAAATTGACTTTGTGAACACGATAAAAACTTCATTTATTTCACATGTCCTTTACATTGATTTATAAACATGTGACTGACCATGACCTTAGTGTGATCTTTTACAATCAAATATCATCATTGTCATTGTCTTTGGATGACCTTCACGATGACTTTTTGACCTTCTTTCTTATTGTTGTAGAGCAATTAAATTAGGACCCTAAAACACTTACTCAGGTGAGCGATATAGGGCCATCATGACCTTCTTGTTTTGTCTTCTACCTTGAGCCATTTGTGTCTCACAAGCTCATCTTGTTTCCTTAAATATTTTCGATTCAGACTACTCTAAAATGTCAAGTCAGTTAAACAATTAAAGGCAGGAAGTTGATTATTATTGTTATTGACAATTTTACAGCTTGTTATAGTTCTGCTTAACATCATCACAAGCTGCATGATATTTTAAAAATGTTATATACCCTTTATGATTTTGATGAATGCTATATGCAAATTAAAACTTCCCAATTTTCATGGAGTGCTATACCATATTGGATTCCACTAAACATAGTTTACAATCAACATGTTTCATACTGAATATAAAGACATGTAAGAGTTAGCAGGGTTGATGTGGGCTACTGATCATTCAAAAGGTGATCTAAATGCATCTTATGTTGCATTCTTTTTAGATCACCTAGAGCCAAAGGCTCAAGGTGAGCTATTCTGATCACTCTGTGTCCGTCGTCCGTCGTTAACTTTTAGCTTTAAACATCATCTCCTCCTGAACCGCAAGAACAATTTCCACCAAACATCACAGGAATGTTCCTTTGGTGGTCCTCTTTCAAAATTGTTCAAAGATTTAAATTCCATTGAGAACTTTGGTTGCTGCGGCATCAGAAAGGGGACAAAATGTCCAAACTTTAAAAATCTTCTCCTCCGAATCTGCCTGTCAGATTCAAATATAATTTGGTAGAAATGTTCCTTGGGTGACCCTCTATAAAAATTGTTCAAGCCATACTGATTGGTCGAAAAACATGGCAGTCAGGCGGCATCAAAAAAGGGGCAAAATGACAATACTTTAATAAAGCATCCTTATAAAAGTGCTTGTCTGATTTAAAGATAGTTTTGTAGAAATGTTCTTTCATTGATCATCTACATACTTTGTCAAGCCATATTGATTTGTTGAAAGGCATAGCAACCAAGCAGCATCAGAAAAGGAGTAAAATTAACTTTTTGCTTCAAATGACATATGGTTATTAGATTGATGGTCTAAGGGAGGTAACACTTGGCAGAGTATTATGCAAGGGCAATCTCCTTCGCAGAGTTGTCGTTCCTTACACTCACCATACACTATCAATCAGGTGATCGATTTAGGGTCATCTTGGCCCTCTTGTTTAGAAATGTATGAGTTGTAAAGGAAGCTTTACTCTTTTCAAGATACATACATCTATTGATACCATTGCTGGAGACTCTTTGAAAACATAGCGAGAGAATAAGATATTTTTTTTTTTCTCACAATATTTTTAACCATTTACCTGTACTATACATGTACTTGCAAATATCAATATGCTACATTGTTTTCTTAACTTGATTTAAAAGCTAACAACAATAAATATCATGTCAGTTAAAAATGGTTGACCCTTTTTCACATACAGCGATTCTGCAGCTGTCACATTGAACAAAACTAGGCAAACACGAAAAGTCTCTAAATTAGAACACTATTATTAATTATAGATTTAAAATCATTTTGGCTTAATAATAAATTGTTCACTATGAGCATTTTTAACCAGGTTTTCCGAAGGAAAAATCTGGTTATTAGTTTGGCGAAGTCGGTGGGCGGGCGGGCGGGCGTCAACTTTCCTTGTCCGGACCATAACTTTGCCATGCATAGAGATATTTTCAAATAACTTGGCACAAACATGCACCATATCAAGACGATGTGCCAAATGCAAAAGAAAAATCTGTAGATTCAAGGTCAAGGTCACAGTGATAAGAAATAGACTTTAATTGAACTTTTCTTGTCCGGACCATAACTTTGTCATGCATAGAGATATTTTCAAATAACTTGGCACAAACATGCACCATATCAAGACGATGTGCCAAATGCAAAAAAAAATTATGTAGATTCAAGGTCAAGGTCACAGTGATAAGAAATAGACTTTAATTGAACTTTTCTTGTCCGGACCATAACTTTGTCATGCATAGAGATATTTTCAAATAACTTGGCACAAACATGCACCATATCAAGACGATGTGCCCAATGCAAAAAGAATTTATGTAGATTCAAGGTCAAGGTCACAATGATAAGAAAAAGACTTTAATTGAACTTTTCTTGTCCGGACCATAACTGTGGAAGCGTTAAATTTGTCTTTTCAAATAACTTCGCACAAATATGCTCCATATTAAATAACTTGGCAATTTAAAAGATTATAGCATAGATATGAGTAAGTTTCATAACCTCGGGCCCTGGATCTAGTCTGTTTGCAAAGGCATAAACACGTTACTATCAAGTAAAGGGTTAAGGCAGATCACTGATTATCAACCTGGCATTAGGGATCCTAAAATGTGGCTGCTTGCAACAAAAGGTTGCTTAATATCTGTTATCTATTATATGTTCTTAATAAATGAGGCCATCAACACACGATTGACTGTATTGAACTGATATTTGTTAGATAAAATTGTGATTATGATTATTCATCAATAGAAATATTCCCTGTTACTTGAATTACTAGCTTTGATTAACTATCAACAGAAAGATTTGACAGATCTGTTAATTCTTAATCAAACCCCTTCCATTATAGAAAACCTGGTTTCATGGAATTTCCATGTCTTGTTCTCCTTTGGAATAGTATTTTCATCAATTGTCTGCTGCATATTAGTAAAAGTGAGTGTATGTGGGCAAGGGGGATGTCATGTGATGCTAGGGAGTTAATTGTCTTTTATACATTTTACTAACAGAGTGAGATTGATGCTGCAGTCAAAGTTCTACTTGCATTAAAAGCAGAATTCAAATCTGTGACCGGTAAGGACTGGAAGCCTGGACAAGCACCTGCCCAAACGGCCGCTAGTCAGCCTAAAACTGGAGCCGGTGGAGCTGGGGATGAGCTGAATGAGAAAATAGGCAACCAGGGAAATATTGTTAGAGATTTGAAAACCAAAAAGGCTGATAAGGTACAATATTTTCCCTTACCCTTTAACTCTGTCCCTGATGTGATTTTTGATGCCTCTGCATTTTAAAAACACTGGGAATGAAGATTTTTCTTTGATAATATTTTCAACTATTTATCTAAACTAGAAATGAACTGAATGAGAAAGTAGTGATTCAAGAAAATCTCATGAGAGATTAGAAAAAATAAACTGTTAACCCTTTCCCACATACAACAAATCTGCAGCAGAAGTTTTTGAAAACATTTAGTCATAAATATGGAAAATGTCCATAGATAAAAGTATAATAAATTAATTGACTCAAATACATTGTGGCAAGAGTAGAAATTGCTTATTATGAATTATTTTGTTCAAAGGTCGTCTGCTGGAGAGGCATCAGAAAGCATTTTTTGTGAGAAAAGGTTAAAAAGGTACAATATTTATTTGTATTGTACATGTATTTGTTATTCCCTCAATTATTCCATACATCAATATTATGTGTTACGGCTCTAATTGATAACTTCCAGTGACGACAGACGGAGCTCATATTTTTATATATGCTATTTCAGGCTAACATAGACGCAGCTGTGAAGCTTTTACTCTCTCTCAAAGCTGACTATAAGTCAGCCACTGGGAAAGACTGGAAACCAGGAACTCATGCTTCCTCTAGTACTGCGCAGAGCTCAGAAAAAACTGGAAACCAGAAATCTGTGGATGATATAAATAATAAGATTACTGCCCAGGGAGCTAAAGTGAGAGACCTGAAAGGAAACAAAGCACCAAAGGTACCTTTTATACCATTTAATATTACATTATTTGAGTAGCTTCTTCAAAACAACAAATGTAAAATATCTGATTAAGTGTCTAAACATGCAATTGTAATAGAGTTGAAAATATTGTTGGAAAAGGAGAAATTATTGTTCATTTATCTAAATATTCTACCGCTGTAATTTTTAGCTCTACTGGCCAAAGGCCAGAAGAGCTTATGCTGTGACATGGTGTCCGTGCGCCTGTGTGTCAGTAAACAATTGCTTGTGAACACGATACAGTCTTCAGTTTTGATTGTATCTCAATCAAACTTATACAGTAGTTAGATATCCATTATGGCCCTTTGAAATTGTCAAAATTGCTATAATACAGCTTGTGAACACAATAGAGCCTCCATTTACTATCCGTTACTATCCATGAGAGCTCAGTTCCTTTCGCAAATCAGCCAGATCCGCACATGCAAAACTGGATTATGGCCCTTAAAGTTGTCAAAATTGCTATAAAACAGCTTGTGAACACAATAAAGCCTCCATTTACTATCCAATTTTTACCATACATACATGCTCTGGATTGAAAATGACCAAAGAACCATCCCAGTAGAGCATAGGCCCTCATGGGCCTCTTGTTTTTAATTACTTTGAAAACGTCAAATATAAGATATTCTATGAAGCCACCACCATTTCAAATAATGAAGTAACCAGATATTGTTTTAGTCAACCTTTCTCCACATACAACCAATTTTCAGCAGACAACTTTGAAAACATTTCATCAAAGATATCAAAACTCTATAAATGAAACAATTATTAAATAAATGATAAGCAACCATTTGAAAACATTGTGGCAAAAGATGCAATTGCTCATTATGAGCAATTTCTTCTCTCTCACAATGATTTCAACTTAATTCTATAGTTATACTTTCCTTTTCAAAGATGTTCTATATTTTTTTGCCTGGATGTATTCATAGCCTCCTGCTGCTGATTTGTATTATATGGAAAAGAATTAAATTTAACATGTACCTGTCTTATGACTGACTGAGTTAATGAACTTTATTGTGACACAGGATACAACATTATTTTAAACAAGTGTTTATCAACTTTGTGTCTATGAAAGGAAGAAATTGACAAAGTGTGTTTTGTGTCTCCTGCCTAGGGCAGGGAGAAACATTGGGATCACTTCTACATTGCACAAAGCATTGTGATTCCTGGACCACTCTTGTTTACTTTAAGGGTCAAAATGCTATATCATGCAGAGAACTATATGAGGAGGAGTGAACTGGTCTTTTCACACATATATTTCTCTTATGACCTTACCAAAACCTATCCTGTAGTTACTGAAATGAATTGTCACGCTGAGATAATTCTTTTGAGTACCAACATAAGGTATGAGTGTCAAATAACCCTTTCCCTCATACGACAATTCTACAGCAGACGACTTTGAACATATTTTGTCAAAACATAGAAAATCTCCATAATTGAATGGATAACCTATGACAAAAAGTGAAAAATATTGTGGCAAAAAGAGAAATTGCACGTTCTGTGCAATTTCTTCTTTGGTCACTACGTTTTCAAAAAGCTGTCTGTTGCAGAGGCATCAGAAAGCATCTATATGAAGGAAAGGGATAAGGGTTTTAATTGAAATATTTACCTTATCTAAGTAACAAAAGAAGAAATTGCTCAAAACGTCTGCTGCAGAATTGTCGTATGAGGGAAAGGGTTAACCATTTTCTACATGTAACAAATACGCAGCAGACAACTTAAAAAACAATACTTGTTAAATTGTCTGCTGCGTATTTGTTACATGTAGAAAATGGTTAACCCTTTCCCTCATACGACAATTCTGCAGCAGATGTTTTGAGCAATTTCTTCTTTTGTCACTATGTTTTCAAAAAGCCGTCTGCTGCAGAGGCATCAAAAAGTCAATATGAGGGATAGGGTTAAATATAGCTTTTCTTGATAATGATGACTGTTGCCCCTCTCTGGTAGACAACCTTTGAAAAATGTTGACGTTGAATATTTTAAGAGTTATCTGCTTTTGAAAGTGTCTTAGGAAAACACTATGATATCTGGACTATTGGAAGGAGTATCATTTTAGTGCAGGTGCTCGTTTGGACAAATTTTCCTTTTTTCACAATAATTTTCTGATGCAAAGATATTAAGATATTTCTGCATGATGTGTCTTGCCTTTTAACCCTTAAGTTTCCTCTCAATATTTTGCTTGTTTTGTATTTTTGCCAACAAATGAAAAATAAACTATATGGCTTAAGCCTGTTCTTGATAAAAAATTATTGGACGTCTGATGACCCTTTTCCCACATGATGAAGACTTTTGAAAACATTTGTGACAAAAGGAAAAATTGATCCTCATGGGCAATTTCTACTTTTGGCACAATATTTGCATCTCTTTGCAATAATTATACTTTTCCTTTAAATAGAGATTTGCCATTATTTTGCCTAGTCTTCTGCTGAAGATTTGTTGTATGTGGGAAAGGGTTAAGATTTGTGTACTAGGGTTCAAAGGAAACTGCACAAAAGGAGCAGTTTCTCTTTTCCTAACAATTGTTTCCACTTTGTATAAGATTTGTTGTCCCAGTCTCACAGATGTTGCATTTTTCCTTAAGCAAGCTTGTTAGAGGTTTTTGCTAACTTTTGTATTTTCTGATAAAAACTGAGTAGATGTACAGGCTGATTTCAGCCTTGTAGATCAGCCTAGTCTTATACCCAGCATACTTTAGTAGATTAGTATGTCTGGCAAGAACCATCAATGTTGAACTGGTTCCAATTTTCACCAACCAAGTCTCTTGCCATATTGCCAGACTGAGTACCGCCTAAGTGGTGTATTGGTAGAGTATCCGCCCTGGTGTAGGAGGTAATGGGTTCGACCCCGGCTGGGTCATACCAAATACTTTGAATATGGTAGTTATGACTTCCCTCCTTGCTGCTTATTGATATGAGGTTAGCATTACGACTGACTAGCTGGTGTTAGGATAAATGGACCAGTAGTACTGGTAACTTATCCAGGAAGGGCTGTGATATGACTTGGGGGGAAAATGAAAGTATTGTAAAATACCAAACAATCAATGTTGCCAGACTGAAGTGTACTCCCGGTAGTTTTCGTATAAGTTACCCAATATTTCCTAGCTCTTGGGGTAGGGTGACATCTGTTTAACCTGAATAGGCTGGCTCTTGTTAAAACAAGCGCCACTAGGGTCAACGCATGTTGACTGGGGGTCTTATGTCTAATGCTGTCAATGTAAAGGTAGGGGCAGGTAACTCCAGAATAACATGAACCTTCACTGTCCCTTTTCCCATGGATGTGCTCATATCAGTTAAAGGATTGTCTGAAGTTACATCAGAGAGGTCAACAAATTGATGTGGGAAAGGAAGACTTTCCTTATTTAATGATAATAACATTTACATATAAACCCTGGTTAATCAGACTCCTATGCCTGAAAACCAGTTTCCATAATAATGGTTAATTGATTGAAATGCTGATATCTACAAAAGTTATCGCTTGCCGAATATTTGAACTTAAAAGGATAAAATTCAATGCAAAAGTACTCACAGTACTTTCATTGTTCACACTTTGAATACGAAACTAATAAGGTTCTAGCTTTTTTTTAAATCTAAAAATAGAATGAAAGAAATTGCCAAAACTAGGTCAATCTGTCATTTAGTGTTTTTGGTATGCCACGTGGAAACGTTATTAGATACATGACAGGACTAGAATGACGTTTCTCTTCTAAACGTAATAACATTTAGTTTATTTTGTTAAATGTTTATTTCTACCAGATACCAATTTACTTGCCATTCATAATCAATGTTTATGTTGTCACAAAACTCGTATTTTTATTCATTTAAAAAAACACAACTTCAAGTGAAACGACTGTTTCAATGTACATTGTAATGCCATTTAAATCAACACTCGATTGCCATATGTTTTGGAATAGTTGTTGTGCATTGAAATTGATTAATTAATAAGTTGAAAAATTGTAGGACAAATCTGAACATAGGTATAAACCCTTTTCCTAAAACAACAAATCTGCAGCAGACGCCTGAAAATATCTCCGTTAAAATGTAGATATTCTTTATAAACGAAAGTAAACAATTGAATACTGTTGCAAATAGCTTGGCAAAAGGACAACTTGCTATTTATGATCAATTTCTCCTTTTTGTCAAAATGATTTTAAATGAGATTGCAGAATCAATCAATTCATGTTGGAAAGGGTTAATCTGGCAGCGAAGTGCTAGTATTTCATATATATAATTTATTTCAGCGTAGCATCTTGTAGGGGGAATGAGCTACATTTTACCAGCTTTTATAGGTTTTATGTGACTGTTGCAAAGTTTACATTGCATGCTAAACACGTTTACACTTGACCTGATACAGACTGTATTTGATGCTATTACAGCTGAGAACTTTGGCAAATATTTGGGAAACATCGTAAGAAAAAGAAAATAATTCTAAATAGTTTTTTATCTGCAATGTTTTCAATTCAGTTATACAGGCCCTTTGAAAGGAATCCCACTGGTCAGATATTCTGACCCATTCACACTAGTGGAACTGCCGCAGAAGTCTTTAAAATCATGGAAAATTCCCAATTTTGTCATGTTTATCCTGGTTTCTTAATCTCAAATAAAAAGAAAAGTGTTTAATTTTCCCAGATAAAGGGCCAAATTCTTGTTCCCAAAATGCCTAGAAAAATGCCTGCAGTATCATAATTGCACATCTAATTATACCCAAACAAATTTTGCTTGTCCGGAGCATAACTTGAAAACTATTGAATGGAATTTAATAAAACTTCAAATGATGAAACAACACAGTGAAAGGAAGTGCAGTGTACAAGAACTATACCTCTATTTTACCCAATTACAGAGCTATTGTCCTTTGTTACATTCGATATTGTCCTTTGTTACATTTTCTTGTCCGGAGAATAACTTAATAACAACTAGATGAAATCTAATAAAACTTCATACAATGGTAGAGCACAATAAGAGGAAGTGCAGTGTATACGAACGATAATAATTTAGCTTATCACAGAGTTATTGTCCTTTGTTACTTGTTCTTGTCTAGAGAATAACTTGATAACAACTAGATGGAATCTAATAAAACTTCATACAATAGTAGAACACAATGAAATAAAGTGCAGTGTACAAGAACCATAACTCTAAATTAGCTAATTACAGAGTTATTGCCCTTTGTTACTTTTTCTTGTCCGGAGAATAACTTAATAACTACTGGATGGAATATAATACAACTTCATACAATGGTACAGCACAATGAGAGGAAGTGCAGTGTACAAGAACAATTAGCTATTTACAGAGTTATTGCCCTTTGTTACCTTTTCAATTACTCTATTTTACCTTATTGCAGAGTTATTGCTCTTTGTTACCTTTTCTTGTCCGGAAAAGAACTTTAAAACCACATAATGGAATTTAATTAAACTTCATACAATGGTAGAGCATAATGAGAGGAAGTGCAGTGTACAAGGCCCATAATTCTATTTAAGCTAATTACAGAGTTCTTGCCCTTTTTAGCTCACCTAAGCACGAAGTGCAAGGTGAGCTTTTGTGATCACTCACCGTCCGTCGTCGGCGTCTGTTATTAATTTCCTACAAATGACTTCGTATACTAAACCAATAGACAGTTTTCAAAATAACTTCACAGGAATTGTCCTTAGATAGTCCTCTTTCTAAGTTGTTCAAAGAAATTAATTCCAAGTAGAACTTTGGTTGCTGCGGCATCAGAAAAGGGGAAAATTGCCAAATCTTAAAAAATCTTCTTGTCCAAAAGTACTGGCCCGATTTGAAAATTATTTTGCACAAATGTTTCTTGGGGTACCCTCTACCAAGATTGTTCAAATATTTCTGATCCGTTAAAAAACATGGCCGCCAGGGGGCGTAGCTTATTTTCCTTATATGTGCATTGTTAAAACTTTAAAAATCTTCTTGTCCAAAAGTACTGGCCCGATTTGAAAATTATTTTGCACAAATGTTCCTTGGGACACTCTTTACCAAGATTGTTCAAATATTTCCAATCCGTTGAAAAACATGGCCGCCAGGGGGTGGAGCCTGTTTTCCTTATATGTGCATTGTTTAAACTTTGAAAAATCTTCTTGTCCAAAAGTACTGGCCCGATTTAAAAATTATTTTGCACAAATGTTCCATGGGGCACCCTTTACCAAGATTGTACAAATATTTCCAATCCGTTGAAAAACATGGCGGCCAGGGGGCAGAGCTTGTTTTTCTTATATGTGCATTATTAAAACTTTAAAAATCTTCTTGTCCAAAAGTACTGGCCCGATTTAAAAATTATTTTGCACAAATGTTCCTTGGGGCACGCTTTACGAAGATTGTTCAAATATTTTTGATCCGTTGAAAAACATGGCCGCCAGGGGGCGGAGCTTGTTTTCCTTATAGGTGCATTGTTAAAACTTTAGAAATCTTCTTGTCCAAAAGTATTGGCCTAAAAAGAGTAAAAACTTTGAAAACTATTGAAGTTCTATTAAATCAGATGAGCGATATAGGGCCATCATGGCCCTCTTGTTTACTTTTTCTTGTCCAGAGAATAACTTGATAACTACAAGATGGAATCTAATAAAACATCATACAATGGTAGAGCACAATGAGATAAAGTGCAGAGTACAAGAACCATAACTCTAATTTAGCTAATTACAGAGTTATTGCCCTTTGTTACTTTTTCTTGTCTGGAGAATAACTTAATAACTACTGGATGGAATATAATAAAACTTCATACGATGTTACAGCACAATGAGAGGAAGTGCAGTGTACAAGAACAATTACTCTAATTTAGCTAATTACAGAGTTATTGCCCTTTGTTACCTTTTCAATGACCCTAGTTTACCTTATTGCAGAGTTATTGGTCTTTGTTAATTTTTCTTGTCTGGAAAATAACTTTAAAACCACTTAATGGAATTTAATTAAACTTCATACAATGGTAGAGCACAATGAGAGGAAGTGCAGTGTACAAGGCCCATAATTCTATTTAAGCTAATTACAGAGTTCTTGCCCTTTGTTACCTTTTCTTGTCCAGAGAATAACTTTAAAACTACAAGATGGAATTTGATTAAGCTTCATACAATGGTAGAACACAATGACAGGAAGTACAGTGTACAAGAACCATAAGTCTATTATAGCTAAATACAGAGTCATTTCCTTTGTTATTGTTTTTTTGTCCGGAGAATAACTTGAAAACTAGTGGATGGAATTAAATGAAACTTTATTCAATACATTATTCTTCTTCATAAAAAAGGACATCAGTGATAACAGTTTAAATAAAGTTCATTGAAGAATCAAGTTGATGAATACAAGGAGCTCAAGCAAAGGAGGTGTGATTGTATTTCTCTGTTGCTCTTTTTTTTTTTTCTTCATTGGGTCTCTCATCGTAACCCAAATACTTAAACAAAAAATGATTGCCATGAAACCTTGTGCACTGTACAACAATTAAAAAAGCTTTTTTTCTAATTTTAACAAAGACAATCCAAAAATGAACATAACAAGAATAACCCGATCCATCACATTGCCATTTTAAGGTGGGGTTCCCTTGGTGGTCCTCTTTCAAAATTGTCCACATATTTAAATTCCATTGAGAACTTCTGATGCCACGGCAACCAAACTTAACAAATCTTTTCCTCCGAATCTGCTTGTCAGATGCCAATATAATTTGTTAGAAATGTTTCTTGGGTGACCCTCTATAAAAATTGTTCAAGCCATACTGATTGGTCCAAAAAGATGGCAGTCAGATGGCATCAGAAAATGGGCAAAATTTGAAAATTCTATTTTTATGAAGTGCTTGTCTGATTTGAATAAAATTGAATAGGAATCTTACTTCAGCATTCCTCTACTTAATTTTTTCTAGCCGTATTGATTGGTTACAAAATCATAGCAACCAGGCGTTATCACATTAGGCGTAAATTTAACTTTTAGCTACAAATGACAACCCATTCCTCTGGACCAATTTCAACTTGACTTCACAGGAATGTTCCTTTGTTGGTCCTCTTTCCAAATTGTTCAAAGACTTACATTCTGTGTAGAACTTTGGTTGCTGCGGCATCAGGAAGTGAGAAAGATACCCAAATTTTAAAAATCCTTTTCCTCCATAATCTGCTTGTCCGATTGCAAGATAATTTGGTAGAAATGTTCCTTGAGTGACCCTCTACAAAAACTGTCCAAGCCATATTGATTTTGTTGAAAAACGGCAGCAATGTGGCATCAGGAAAGGCCCAACATAACATAACATAACATAGTTTTATTGGCATACAATAAATACATATTCATAGCCAACATGAGTGATATACAATTAGAAAAAAGAATAAAACATACAAAAGTTGCCAGGTGGTGTAGCTAAAAAGACCTGACATATCAACATATAAAGTTTACAGTTTATAGAGAAGTGTCAATAATTTGATAATTATATTATCATTAATCATTTTTAGCTCCACTGGCTGAAAGCCAGTCGAGCTTATGTCATGGCGAATTGTCCGTCGTGCGTCCGTGCGTGCGTGCGTTAACTTTTTCCTTTAAACGACTTCTTCTCCCTAACCACTTGGCCAATTTGGTTGAAACTTCATGGGAAGCATCCTCTCAATGTCCTCTACTAAATTCCTTCAATTTTTTTTTATCCATTCAAAATTCTGGTTTCCATGGCAACCGAAAGAAAAAAATAGTGAGAACTTAAAAAATCTTCTTCTCCGAAAGTGTCAGGCCGATTTTCAAATAATTTTGTAGAAATGTTCCTTGGGTGACCCTTTATTAGATTCCTTCAAGAAATTTTGATTGGGCGAAAAACATGGCCGCCAGGGGGCGGGGCTTTTTTGTCTTATATAGCTATAGTGAAAACTTAAATAATCTTCTTCTCAAAAAGTGTTCGGCAGATTTTCAAATAATTATGTAGAAATGTTCCATGGGTGACCCTCTATCAGATTCCTTCAAGCCATGTTGATTGGTAAAAAAACATGGCCGTCACAGGGCGGGGCTATTTTGCCTATATGGCTAAAGAGCAAACTTAAAAAATCTTCTCCTCCAAAAGTGTCAGGCCGATTTTCAAATAATTTTGTAGAAATGTTCCTTGTGTGAACCTTAATTAGATGGCCGCCAGGGGGCGGGGCTTTTTTGCGTTATATAGCTATAGTGAAAACTTAAAACATCTTCTTCTCCGAAAGTGTTCAGCCGATTTTCAAATAATTTTGTAGAAATGTTCATTGGGTGACCCTCTATCCGATTCCTTCAAGCCATGTTGATTGGTCGAAAAACATGGCCGCCAGAGGGTGGGGCTATTTTGACTTATATGACCATAGTGAAAACTTAAAAAATCTTCTCCTCCGAAAGTGTCAGGCATATTTTCAAATAATTTTGCAGAAACATTCCTTTGGTGACACTCTACAAGATTCCTTTAAGCCATGGTGGTTGGTAAAAAAAATAGCCACCACGGGGCAGGTCTGTTTGGAGATTTTATTTTTGCCTTATGGCCGTGGAGCGATACTGGCCCTCTTGGGCCTCTTGTTTCACTTGATTTAAACTAAAAATCGATCAATCATTATTGTGTCTGTTTTTAGAAATACAATGTATAAATTTTGACAGGTTGACACAAATGGCCTTTACTGATAAGCTATTTCTTTAACCGTGTCCACTCCTTGCAGTTTCATTTGCACTCCTGATCAAATTTCCCCAGGTATTTGCAGCTATATATTTGCTACTAATTTATTATCACTCCGGTGATCGATTTAGGACCATCTTGGCCTTCTTGTTAAAATCACTGGATGGTATTTCCTATCAGGGTCGCGTTTGGGGGTATTAATCACATTCAGTGATAACTCAAGTTGATCATGTGAACAATTAATGTTAGAATAAATTACCATTTCCAACATACAACAAATCTGCAGCAGACAACTTTGGAAAACATGTACACAAATCTCCACAATATTATGCCACATTCTTTTCAGCTTTTTAGCTCACCTGAGCTTTGCTCAAGGTGAGTTATTGTGATCACCTTTTGTCCGTCGTCCGTCAACTTCTTCTCCTCAGTAACCAGTAGGTCAATTTTGATGAAACTTCACAGAAAGCATCCTCTCAATGACCTCACCAGGATTCCTTCAAATTTTTGGGATCCATGCAAAATTCTGGTTTCCATGGCAACGAAACCGAAAAAACTTTCAAATAATTTTGCAGAAATGTTCCTTAGATGACCCTCTATCAGATTCATTCAAGCCATGTTGATTGGTCGAAAAACATGGCCGCCAGGGGGGCGGGGCTATTTTGCCTTATATGGCTATAGTGAAAACTTAAAAAATCTTCTCCTCCGAAAGTATCAAGCCGATTTTCAAATGATTTTGTAGAAATGTTCCTTGGGTGACCCTCTATCAGATTCCTTCAAGCCATGTTGATTGGTCGAAAAACATGGCCGCCAGGAGGGGCGGGGCTATTTTGCCTTATATGGCTATAGTGCAAACTTAAAAAATCTTCTCCCCCAAAAGTGTCATGCCGATTTTCAAATAATTTTGTAGAAATGTTCCTTGGGTGATCCCCTATCAGATTCCTTCAAGCCATGTTGATTGGTCAAAAATCATGGCCGCCAGGGGGCGGGGCTATTTTGCCTTTTATGGCTATAGTGAAAACTTAAAAAATCTTCTTCTCCTAAAGTGTCAGGCCGATTTTCAAATAATTTTGTAGAAATGTTCCTTGGATGACCCACTTTCAGATTCCTTCAAGCCATGTTGATTGGTCAAAAAACATGGCCGCCAGTGAGCAGAGCTATTTTGCATTATATGGCTATAGTGAAAACTTAAAAAATCTTCTCCTCCAAAAGTGTCTGGCCGATTTTCAAATAATTTTGTAGAAATGTTCCTAGGGTGACCCTCAATAAGATTCCTTCAAGCCAAGTTGATTGGTCGGAAACTATGGCTGCCAGGGATGGGAGCTTATATAGCTAAAGTGAAAAATAAAATCAGGTGAGCGATTCCAGGGCCATCATGGCCCTCTTGTTTCAATAATTACCGGGTAAACTTTAATTAATAGAGAATTTGCATATTTTTTTGTAGCCTGTTTACAAAGTTGTTTGGAAAGGGTTTACCCTTTCCCTCATATAGACGCTTTTTGATGCCTCTGCAGCAGACTGCTTTTTAGCTCACCTGAGCTTTGCTCAAGGTGAGTTATTGTGATCGCCTTTTGTCCGGCGTGCGTCGTCCGTCGTGCGTCAACTTCTTCTCCTCAGTAACCAGTGGGTCAATTGGGATGAAACTTCACAGAAAGCATCCTCTCAATGACCTCACCAGATTTCCTTCAAATTTTTGGGATCCATGCAGAATTCTGGTTTCCATGGCAACGAAATGAAAAAAACTTCAAAATTCTTCTTCTCCCAAACTGGTTGGCAGATTTTCAAATAATTTTGTAGAAATTTTCCTTGGATGACCCTCTATAAGATTCCTTCAAGCCATGTTGATTGGTCAAAAAACATGGCCGCCAGGGGGGGCGGGGCTATTTTGCCTTATATGGCTATAGTGAAAACTTAAAAAATCTTCTTCTCCGAAAGTGTCAGGCCAATTTTCAAATAATTTTGTAGAAATGTTCCTTAAGTGACCCACTTTCAGATTCCTTCAAGCCATGTTGATTGGTAAAAAAACAAGGGCGGGGCTATTTTGTCTTATATGGCTATAGTGAAAACTTAAAAAATCTTCTTCTCCGAAAGTGTCAGGCCGATTTTCAAATAATTTTGTAGAAATGTTCCTAGGGTGACCCTCTATCAGATTCCTTCAAGCCAAGTTGATTGGTCGGAAACTATGGCCGCCAGGGGGCGGGGCTTATATAGTTAAATTAAAAAAAAATCAGGTGAGCGATCCAGGGCCATCATGGCCCTCTTGTTGAAAACATAGTGGCAAAAGAAGAATGTGTTCAAAACAAGCAATTTCTCCTTTTGCCACAATGTTTTCCACTTATAGCCATAGGTTATCCATTCAATTATAGAGATTTTCTATTTTTTGACAAAATATGTTCAAAGTCGTCTGCTGCAGAATTGTCATAGGAGGGAAAGGGTTAACTGAAAACTACTGGAAAACAATGTGATAAAAGAAGAATATGTTCATAATTCATGAGCAATTTCTCCTGTTGCCACAATGTTCTCAATTGGATTCAATAATTATCCAATCATCCATTGACATTTTCCATGTTTTTGAAATTGTCTATTACAGAATTGTAGTGAGTGGGGAAGGGTTATTAGTAAACCTTCTCTTTAAATAGGTTTAATTTTATCTTGGCCCATACTTGAAAAAATAGATACTTGCTTATTAGGAAAAAGATTTAACTAAAGTGTGTTTCTAGGTCAAGAAGTAACATTGATATCATGTTTCATCATTGATGATGAAACATTATGTCATGTGTAGGCTTTGCTTACTATAATAAGAGATGAAATTGTTTTACTTTTCCAGTTTAAGCAATGGATAGATATTTATCTTGTGCACATTTCATCATTTATATTTTATACATGTACATGAATAGTAAAAACTGTTGATTCATTAGGTGTCGTGATATTCTGGTGTTATATGTTTTGTGGAGGTGAGAGATTAGTTTAACTAATTAGTGTGTTGCTTTATAAACATTTTCTTTGACTTTCATCAACACTTTTCTATATGAACGTCACATTTTGAAATTATATTCACCAGATGATATTTTTATATATTCTAACAACAAAAGCAGAATGATATTGTTTAAAATGTTTTTTGCTGAATTCAGTAATTTTATTTCTTAAGATTTTCTCTAGTTAAAAGTTTTACCTAAATGTTTTTCAAAGACCTCTGCTGTTTGTTGTATGTGGGAATAGATACATATTACATGTATAGGATTTGGTAATTAAATAATAATTCAAGAGCCCCTGCAGTCACAGTATTACTGTTGCTTGAACTGTAAGAACTAGCTAGCTCAATGGGTCTGAACAATTGTAGTCAATGCAAGTCTTAGCTACAGCAAGTGGGGTGATATTTTAGTTTTCATACCTTATATATTATTATCTCATGTGGATGTAAATATAAGGGGTGGGAAAAATAACATCTTTACTGTCCACTGTGATATGACCTAAGCTTTTGAAAGCGGCATAAAACCCAAAACAAACAAAAATACAAAAAGTGGATTAAAAAAACATGGACTACATCCATCATGTTTATTTAGATAAAATTAATTTCTTTTTGTACAGGAGCAGGTGGATGCTGAAGTCAAGTTACTGCTCCAGTTGAAGTCTGAATATAAAGCTCTTACTGGTAAAGATTGGAAACCTTGTGTTAGTGAAACAAAAAAGGAACAACCAAAAGTAGCGATTAAAGTGGAGCCACCATCACCGGGACCCGACATGGCTGATACAGGAGCTGCCGCAGATCTTAAAAAGAAAATAGATGATCAGGGCTTGAAAGTGAGAGATCTGAAGGCTGCTAAGGCTTCAAAGGTAAATCATACTAAATGTGTGTTTCAATCTGAAGTTGAACTCATTTGTTTTCTGTTAACCCTTGTCCTCATACAACACATCTGCTGCAGAGGCATCAGAAAGAGACTGTATGTTGGAAAGGGTTAACCCTTTCCCACATACAACAAATCTGCAGCAGACAGCTTTGAACACATTTAGTTAAAAACACAGAAATCTTTCTAAAAATGAAGGTATAATTACTGAAAATAGTTGAAAACATTGTAACAAAAGGAGAAACTGCTCGTTTTGAGCACTTTCTACTTTTGCCTTAATGTTTTCAAAAGTAGTCTGCTGCTGAGTGGTCAGAAAGCGTCTATATGTGGGAAAGGGTTAAGTGATCACTGTTACTGTCATGCCATAAAGATATAACTAAAAGAATCTAAATTGAACAGGATATCTTAACAATACAATACAATACAAAATGTACATACAGTACAAATAGCCAAATGCAAAAGTACAAAGAATACTGGTGATATTTAAGTTTTCAATATGTCAGATAGTGTAGAGAAGAGGTGTAATTAGACAAAACCAGCTCTTTTAAGTAAAGTTCATATACATGTACTTATATTTGCAGGATGAAATTGATAAAGCGGTTCAAACCCTTTTGAGTCTAAAGGCTCAGTATAAAGAACTGACAGGAGAAGACTTAGCTGGTGGAGGAAGGAAAGACAAAAAGGATAAAAAGGCCAACAAGGAAAATAAGCCTCAGCAAGCAAAAAAAGGAGAAAAGAAGCCAGATAAAGAAGATGCTTCCACAGATATGAAGAAACAAACAAGGTTTGTTCAAGAATCAATTGGCATAAATTACCTAACCCTTTCCCACATACAGCAAAAATTGCATCAGACAACTTTGAAATCATCTCAGCAAAAGTATTGAAAATGTCTATGAATGATAGTTTAAATTTACTTTTTGAAAATAGTTTAAAACATTGTGGCAAAAGGAGGTTTTCAAAGGTCTTCTGCTGCAGAGGTGTCTGTATGAGAGAAAGGGTTAATCATTATTGTATTGCCTGTAGTGTGAGGAAGAAACATAGCTACATGTATTACTTCTACCTTGTCTGTCCAGAAGTCAGTTTCATGCTGTCACTTACTGACATATTGTCAGGCCACTCATGTGTTTCTCTTCTAACACTCTTTGTTCTCATAGAACTGGCTTTTCAGTGAAAATGCAAAATGCTACAAGTTGTAAATCCTTTCCCATATACAGCAAAATTGCAGGATATGTCTTTGAAAACGATTCAGCATATTACTTCATAACTACACAAAACATGCAATTTCTCCTTTTGCCACAATGTTTTCCACCTTTTGTCAAAGGTTATCTATTCAATTATGGAGATTTTCTATGTTTTGTCAATATATGTTCAAAGTCATCTGCTGCAGAATTGTCGTATAAGGGAAAGGATTAATCAGCAGAGGGCTAGATTAGGAGGGTAAACAGTTTCGTGGGACAATACCACTCAAAGAATGCAGTTAACCCTTTCCCTCATATAGACGCTTTCTGACGCCTCTGCAGCAGACAGCTTTTTGAAAACATAGTGACAAAAGAAGAAATTGCACAAAACGTGCAATTTCTCCTTTTGCCACAATGTTTCACACTTTGTGTCATTAGGTTATCCATTCAATTATGGAGACTTTCTATCTTTTGACGAAATACGTTCAAAGTCGTCTGCTGCAGAATTGTCGTATGAGGGAAAGGGTTAAACCCAATTTTGTGGTGCTCAAAAGAATTGTCTGACTGAAACAACTTTTTTTGTGTATCTGCAACATAGGTTTGAAGCTCAAATGAGAATTTTATAATCGGAAATGCACCCCACATAAATATAGTGCATTGAGCAGCAAGATTGCATGTGATGTTACATTTCAGACTAGGACTTGAAGCCAAGAAAGAAGAGAATCTCTCTGACTGGTACTCGCAGGTGATCACCAAGTCTGAGATGATAGAGTATTACGATGTTAGCGGGTGTTATATATTGCGTCCATGGTCCTACGCCATCTGGGAATCCATTAAAGAATTCTTTGATCGAGAAATAAAAAAGTTGGGGGTTGAAAACACGTACTTCCCTATGTTTGTTTCACACAGCGCATTAGAGAAAGAAAAAACACATATCCAAGACTTTGCTCCTGAGGTAAGCTACTGTTTTGATTTGATATGAGTGAATGGATGTCCGTTTATTACTTTTGATAGAAATGAATTTATACGAGTGTTTCCCTGATATCAGGTTTTTTTAGCTTACCTGAGCATGAAGTGTTCAAGGTGAGTTATTGTGATCGCCTTTTGTCCGGCGTGCGTCGTCAGTCGTCTGTCGTCTGTCAACATCTTCTCCTCAGTAACCAGTGGATCAATTGGGATGAAACTTCACATAAAGCATCCTCTAAATGACCTCACCAGAATTCCTCAATTTTTTGGGATCCATGAGGAAATCTGGTTTCCATGGCAACCGAACAAAAAAAAACCTTTAAAATTCTTCTCCTCCTAAACTGGTTGGCCGATTCTCAAATAATTATGTAGAAATTTTCCTTCGATGACCTTCTATCATTTTCCTTGGATGACCTTCTATCAGATTCCTTCAAGCCATGTTGATTGTCCAAAAACATGGCCTCCAGGGGGCAGGGCTTTTTTGCCTTATATGGTTATTAAAAGTGAAAACTTAAAAAATCGAGCCTTTTTACCTCACCTTAAGGTGAGATATTGTGATTGCCTTTTGTCCGGCGTCTTTTCATGTATCGTGTGCCCGTCAACATCTTCTCCTCAGTAACCAGTGGGTCAATTTGGATGAATCTTCACAGAAAGCATCCTCACAATGATCTCACCAGAATTCTGGTTTCCATGGCTTTAAAAACTTTAAAAAATTTATCTCCCAAACTGGTTGGCAGATTTTCAAATAATTTTGTAAAAATTTTTCCTTGAAAGACCCTCTATCAGATTCCTTCAAGCCATGTTGATTGGTCGAAAAACATGGCCACCAGAGGGAGGGGCTATTTTGCCGTATATGGCTATAGTGAAAACTTAAACAATCTTCTCCGACGAAAGTGTAAGGCCAATTTTCAAATAATTTTGTAGAAATGTTCCTTAAGTGACCCACTATAAGATTCCTTCAAGCCATGTTTGTTGGTAGAAAAGCATGGCAGCCAGGGGTCCGGGCTATTTTGCATTATATGGTTATAGTGAAAACTTTTTCATATAATTTTGCAGAAATGTTCCTTAAGTGACCCACTATCAGATTCCTTCAAACCATGTTGATTGGTTGAAAAACATGGCCGCCAGGGGGCAGAGTTATTATGTCTCCCCCCTACATGGGGGTGACATATTGTTTTTGCCCGTTCCGTCCGTCCTTCCGTCTGTCACACTTGTTTCCGCTCTATAACTGAAGAACGCTTGGGCGTGGGAACTTCATACTTTGTATGCAGGTTGGTCATGACCAGTAGCTGACCCCTATTGATTTTGATAACAGAAGGTCAAAGGTCAAGGTCATGGTGACCTTGTGAGGTAAAAAATGGTGACCTTGTGAGGTAAAAAATGGTTTCCGCTCAATAACTGAAGAACGCTTGGGCCGAGGAACTCTATACTTGGTATGCAGGTTGGCCATGCCCAGTAGAATTGATTTTGTTTGATTTTAAGGTCAAAGTCAAGGTCACAGTGACCTTGAGCTGAAAGGTCAAAGTGACATTGAGCTGAACAATTGTTTTTGCTTAATAACTGTAGAATGCTTTAGCCATGGAAGTTAATACATGGTGTGCAGGTTGGTCCTAACAAGTAGATGACCCTTATTGATTTTTTGTTTGATTTTGAGGTCACAATGTCAAAGGTCAAGGTCACAGTAACAATGAGCCGAAACATTGTTTTTGCTTAATAACTAGAATGCTTTGGCCATAGAAGTAAATACTTGGTGTGCAGGTTGGTCACCACCAGTAGTACATCCCTATTGATTTTGAGGTCACTAGCTCAAAGGTCAAGGTCATGGTAATGTTCAGCTGAAAAATGGTTTCCTCTCAATAACTTAAGAATGCTTATGTCGAGGAACTTCATACCTGGTGTGCAGGTTGGTCCTAACCAGTAGATGACCTTTATTGAATTTGTTTGATTTTGAGGTCAAATGTCAAGGTCACGGTAACCTTCAGCTGAAAACTCTTTTTTACTCAAGAACGCTTATGCCCAGGAACTTCATACTTTGTGTGCAGGTTGGTTCCTAACCTGTAGATGAGCCCTATTGATTTTGATGTCAGTAGTTCAAGGGTCAAGGTCCCGGTGACCTTGGGTTGAAAAATAGTTTTCGCTCAATAACTGAAGATTGCTTGGGCCCAGGAACTTCATACTTGGTGTGCAGGTTGGTCACCACCAGCAAATGACCCCTATTGATTTTGAGGTCACTAGGTCAAAGGCCAAGGTCATGGTAACCTTCAGCTGAAAAATGATTTCCGCTCAATAACTGAGGATTGTTACTGTTGCTTCATCTCCAGTCCAAAACTACAAAATTCATCTCCATCATTTCTTTTCCTCCCCTAAGACCACACACATGGGGAGACAAGCGCTTTTTCAAAAAAGCAATCTCTAGTATCTCTAGCTTTGCCTAATATGGCTATAGTGAAAACTTAAAAAATCATCTCCAAATGTGTGTGGCCGATTTTCAAATAATTTTGCAGAAATGTTCCTTAAGTGACCCACTATCAGATTCCTTCAAACCATGTTGATTGGTCAAAAACTATGGCCTCCAGGGTGCGGGGCTTATATGGCTAAGGTGAAAAGAAAAAAAATCAGGTGAGGGATCCAGGGCCATCATGGCCCTCTTTGTTTACTAAACAACTGTCATAAATCAGCCTGCAACGTCTCACACTATGTCACTAACTATTGTTTTGAAAACAGAATGCTGTAAGTACTTTCATAGTTATATTTCTTTATTTTTAGGTTGCCTGGGTAACTAGATCAGGAAAGTCTGAACTTGCAGAGCCCATTGCCATTCGCCCCACCAGTGAAACCGTCATGTATCCATCATACGCCAAATGGATCAAATCTCACCGAGATCTCCCTCTTAAACTAAACCAGTGGTGTAATGTAGTAGTAAGTATTCTTTCTTATTCAACTGTTCCAGCGTATTTTGATGAATCTTTGATAAAAAAAATAGATTTTATTTGTGTCACCTTTCTTTCCATTTGTCTGTTTATCTCTCTTTGACATTATTCAAATGGAAGTATCATAACTATATACAGTCATCATGAGCAATTTCTCCTTGGCCGCAATGCTTTCAAACTTCACCAGCTACAGATGCGTCAAAACATGGCTGCAGTTGGGAAAGGGGTTACTAATCAAATATTAAAAAAGCTTTAAGACTTCATTAATTATGTGTTATTTTATATTACAGAGATGGGAGTTTAAACATCCACAGCCGTTTTTAAGAACCAGAGAGTTTTTGTGGCAAGAAGGACACACTGTGTTTTCTAACAAAGAGGAGGCATGTGAAGAGGTAGGATTGCTCTACATTAACCCTTTCCCACATACAACAATTCTGTATCAGATGGCTTTGAAAACATCTAGGCTAACATATCGAAAATCTCTTTAAATTAAAGTTCAATTATTGAACATAGTTGAAATCGTTGTGATGAAAGGAGAAATAGGTTGTCATGATCAATTTCTCCTTATGTTACAATGTTTTCAAAAGTTGTCTGCTGTAGATGTGATGGAAAGTGTCTGCAAGTGGGAAACGGTTAAACGGTTTCTCTGACATGTTCACTGATATCACTTTTGTTGTCATATTTGAATGAGATGTCTTGACAAATATTAAACAAAACAACATTTTCTTCTTTATAATACCCCCCGCAAACAAATTATAAACAAAGTTCTGGGGGGGGTATATAGGAAACGCCCTGTCCGTCCGTATGTCTGTCCATATGTCTTGTAAGCGCAACTCCTCCTTAACGGCTAAACCGATTCTGATGAAACTTTACACATTTGCAGAACACAACGTGAGGATGTGCATGAAGTAAGATTATCCCGGTCCGAAATATTTCAAGGGAGATAATTGCCATTACTTAGTCCAATATTGCAATATGTGGCGACAGGTCTAGTAAGCGCAACAGGGGGTTTCCTTTTGTGAGTTCACTCACAGTTCTAGTTTGACTTGTATTAGGCAGCTACATGTGTTCAGCAGCCAAATTTTTACCCTTCACTTGGTGGCTGCTTAAGACAAGTTTAACTCTATATCAGACTAAGACTAGTTACTCTGTTAAACTTGTTATCTGTGTGTAAAGCCATCAGATTAATATATTGTTTTAGGTTTACACCATGTTCGAGCTATATGCTAGAGTGTATGAAGATTGATAAATTGTTTTGGTTCACACCATTTTGGAATTATATGCTAGAGTGAATGAGGATTAATATATTGTTTTAGGTTCACACCATTTTGGAGTTATATGCTCGAGTGTATGAAGATCTCCTTGCTATACCAGTAGTTAGAGGTAGGAAGACCGAGAAGGAAAAGTTTGCTGGTGGAGACTTTACAACAACTGTTGAGGCTTACATCCCTGCCAGTGGTAGAGCCATTCAGGTATGTGATTAGCCATTAGTCTTAACCCTTTCTAGCATGCAGATGACCTTTGATGCATCTGCAGCAATTCATCTACAGTAGACATTTAAAAACATTGAGACAAAAGGAAAAATTGTGCATAGTAAGCAATTCCTTCTTTTTGCCACAATAGTTTCAACCCTTTTCCATAAGTATACTTTATCAAGATTTTTTAGATGTGTTCGAAGTTGTCTGCTGCATAGTTGTTTTATGCGGGAAAGAGTTAAGTAAATGAAAAAAAATTATTGCAGAAAATGATATTTTCTATGTTTGCATGATATGGGTGTATTTATAGTTTTGAGTCTTGAATAACTGTACAGAGCCCTAGATATGGGGGCGTTTTGCATGTTCTAAAATCTTTATTAGACAAAATAACCCTATGATGTGGGTACTTGAAATAATCCTCTCATTGAGATGATTCTTTTGAGTACCCATATCATAGGGTTTGGTTAGATAATAAAAGAGATATTGTTGGGAAAAGAACTGTTTACCAATTCTCTGACTGTAGATAAATATTTTGAAGTAAAATGCGTTCACAATGGATGTATAATAGAAATACACTGTTTATTGATGAATATGAAATATAAATTTGTTTGACCTCTGCTATGAACTTAGGGATCACTTCTCCAACGTCTGGCTTTTAAGCTTTTGACTATAATTAAATGTTATGGTCAGGCGACACATATATTCGTTCGAACAGTTATGCATATTGTCTGTTTTCAAGGGAGTTTTATAATTCAATGCCAGTTTTAAAAGAATTCAAAATCTGTTGGTGTTTATAATAACCTACACCTGAGACGTTGGAAACTGACTGTTTTGACTTAAACCATTATTGACTACCCCAAGATAATGTAGTGACAGTTTTAAAATTTACTATGTTGTTTTTGCAGGGCGCTACTTCCCACCATTTAGGTCAGAACTTCTCGAAGATGTTTGAGATTGTGTTTGAGGACCCAGAAACAAGAGAGAAGAAATATGCCTACCAGAACTCATGGGGAATAACGACCCGAACGATTGGTGTTCTCTGTATGATCCATGGAGATAATATGGGTCTAGTCCTACCACCCCGGGTGGCTTCTATACAGGTATGGTGTCACATAGCTTTCAGACGTTTGAAATGATTAATTATACCCCCAGATACATAGTATATGGGGGCAATATAGGAGTCATGCTTGTCGGTCTGTTGGTCTGTGGACATTTCTTGTGAACACTATTTCTCAGCAATCCTTAGTCAGAATTCAATATAACTTCACAAGAATGATTGATACCAAGCCCAGTTGTGAATATTGTCAGCGTGTTGCACTGGAATTATTTTTAAATGAGTTATGGCCCCTTGAATTTCTCATACATATGTATATTGTCGACATTTCTTGTGAACACTATTTCTCAGCAACCCTTGGTCAGAATTCAATAAAACTTCACAAGAATGATTGATACTAAGCCTTGTTGTGAATATTGTCGGCGTTTTGCACTGGAATTATTTTTAAATGAGTTATGGCCCCTTGAATTTCTCATACATATGTATATTGTCGATATTTCTTGTGAACACTATTTCTCAGCAACCCTTTGTCAGAATTCAATGTAACTTCACAAGAATGATTGATACCAAGCCTAGTTGTGCATATTGTCGGCATGTTGCACTGTGAATTATTTTTAAATGAGTTACGGCCCCTTGAATTTCTCATACATATGTATATTGTCAGGCACCAGCTGGGTATTCATCACCTTAAGTGATATTTCTAGTTATACCCCCCGGCAAACAAAGTTTGGGGGGGTATATAGGAATCACCCTGTCTGTCCGTCTGTCCGTCTGTCTGTCTGTCTGTCTGTCTGTCCGTATGTCCACATTTCTTGTAAGCACTACTCCTCCTAAACGGCTCAATGGATTTGGTTCAAACTTTACATGAAGGTTACACATCATATGTAGATATGCATGAAGGAAGATCACACGCCTCGGACTCTTCCAAGGGGAGATAATTTAACTTAGAGGTTATCTGCGAGGGACTCCTGTGCACATACCTCCACATTTCTTGTAAGCACTACTCCTCCTAAACGGCTCAATGGATTTGGTTCAAACTTTACATGAAGGTTACACATCATATGTAGATATGCATGAAGGAAGATCACACGCCTCGGACTCTTCCAAGGGGAGATAATTTAACTTAGAGGTTATCTGCGAGGGACTCCTGTGCACATACCTCCACATTTCTTGTAAGCACTACTCCTCCTAAACGGCTCAATGGATTTGGTACAAATTTTACATGAAGGTTACACATCATATGTAGATATGCATGACGGAAGATCATACACCTCAGATTCTTCCAAGGGCAGATAATTCAACTTAGAGGTAACCTGCGAGGGACTCCTGTGCACATACCTCCACATTTCTTGTAAGCACTACTCCTCCTAAACGGCTCAATGGATTTGGTTCAAACTTTACATGAAGGTTACACATCATATGTAGATATGCATGAAGGAAGATCATACGCCTCGGATTCTTCCAAGGGCAGATAATTCAACTTAGAGGTTACCTGCGAGGGACTCTTGTGCACATACCTCCACATTTCTTGTAAGCACTACTCCTCCTAAACGGCTCCATGGATTTGGTTCAAACTTTACATGAAGGTTACACATCATATGTAGATATGCATGAAGGAAGATCATACGCCTCGGATTTTTCCAAGGGCAGATAATTCAACTTAGAGGTTACCTGCGAGGGACTCCTGTGCACATACCATTCACATTTCTTGTAAGCACTACTCCTCCTAAACGGCTCAATGGATTTGATTCAAACTGTATATGAAGGCTACACATTATATGTAGATATGCATGAAGGAAGATTTTTCTCCTCAGATTCTTCCAAGGGAAGATAAGCAAAGTAGAAACTTTACCATTGTATCTGATGCTTTGGGAGGGGAGCGGGGGGTATTCTTCAGTGAGCTTTGCTCACAGTATTTCTAGTTTAAACTAGATTGCTAAACCTTATTCCACATGCAATTTTGTGACTGTGTCAGAATAGAAATATATCCAAAGAATTTCTTCAGAACATTCTATTAACCCTTTGCCTTATAAAGACGCTTTCTAATGCCTCTGCAGTAGACAGCTTTTTTGAAAACATGGTGACAAAAGAAGAAATTGCTCAAAACGAGCAATTTCTCCTTTTGCCACAACGTTTTCCACTTTTAGTCATAGGTTATCCATTCAATTATAGAGATTTCCTATTTTTTGACAATATATGTTCAAAGTTGTCTGCTGCAGAATTGTCGTATGAGGAAAAGGGTTAAGCTGAACCACTGTGACATAAACCACTGTTATCTATCTGTATGTTACAGGTTGTTATTGTACCATGTGGAATCACCGCCAGTCTGTCCGAGGCTGACTCTAAAAATCTCATGGATGCCTGTGAAACCCTGAAGAAAACTCTTATAGAAGGAGGGATAAGAACGAAAGCTGATCTCCGTGATAATTATTCACCGGGATGGAAGTTCAATCACTGGGAGTTGAAGGTAAGATAAAATTGCACCCGTAGAAAGGATTCGCTCCCCCCATTTGAGTGCAAAAACTGTTGTTATGAAATGGTACAAGCTGCATCAAGCAATTTAAGTTCTTGTTGCCTGTGATAACAGTAAAGAATCAAATAATGTGAATTTGTGATTATACATTCAACTGCAGGTAGTATTTACTGTGTGCTGTATGATGAATTGAAAATGAAAGTGACCCATTTGCATAGAAATATTTTTGACCCCAAATATTATCTGATAGAGCTCCGAGAGTCTCGACTCTTTGCATATGTATAGTACTGCAGTAATCTTCTGATGAAGTATAAGAATTGCAGCCCCTTTGGTTCTCTTCCTTTCCATGTACCTCTGTGTGTTGAGCTAAAACCGGGATGTCATTAGACCCAAAATCACCAGATGTTGCTCATGTTTTCAATAACTTTTTTCTGCTAAATGTTTTTAACCCATTACCACATGCAGATTCATTTTGACACTTCTTCAGCAGACGTCTTCTGAAAACATTGTGGAAAAAGGAAAAATTGCTCATGATAAACAATTCCTCCTTTTGCCACAATGTTTTTATGTCTATTTGATAAACCTTTTTTCATTTTTAAGTGAATTTCCATACTATTGTTTTGTATGTTTTCCAAGTTGTCTGCTGCAGATTTGTTGTTTGTTGTATGTGAGAGACGGCAGTTTATCTCTTCAATATCATCAATTTTATTCTCCCAATATAGACAGAGTTACACTCAGGGTTCACTTCTTTGTGGTCTGAGACTCTATGTTGTCCGCCTGTCCTTGTCATCACACAATGTTTTAGTTTTAAGCCCTCAGTTAGAAATCTATGTGACAGCTCTAGTTACTCTGACAGGACCTCTGGACTATTAACCCTATCCCTCATAGACGCTTTCTGACGCCTCTGCAGCAGACAGCTTTTTGAAAACATAGTGACAAAAGAAGAAATTGCTCAAAACGAGCAATTTCTCCTTTTGCCACAATGTTTTCCACTTTTAGTCATAGGTTATCCATTCAATTATAGAGATTTTCTATTTTTTGACAAAATGTGTTCAAAGTCGTCTGCTGCAGAATTGTTGTATGAGGTAAAGGGTTAACACAAAAAACTATGACTTATAAGAGAAATATGAGATTATGTATTATTTATGTGCTTTTTACAGGGTGTACCACTCCGTGTAGAGCTGGGACCCAGAGATCTTAAAAAGAATCAGCTGGTTGTCGTACGACGGGACACAGGGGAGAAACTTACCATGGAAAACGAAAAAATTGTAAAAGTGCTATCAGATCTCCTAGAGACACAATACAGTAATATGTACAACAAGTGAGTTGGAATTATCTTTTCCCTGTTGTCAGGCGCGATTCTTTCCCACATACAGACACTTTCTGACCCCTCTGCAGCAGAAGACCTTAGAAAACAGTGTGGTAATAGGATAAATTGCTCATAATGAGCAACTTCACCTTTTGACACAATGTTTTAAACTTTATTCAGTAATTGTTCTTTAATTTAAAGGGATTGTCCAAAGTTTTGACAATAAGATTTCAAAGTCGTCGTCTGCAAATTTGTTGAATGTGGGAAAGTGCTTATGTTATGAAGTAGAAAGGTAGCCAATTGCCCGAGAAGAAAGTTTATTTAACACTGGTGCAAGAAAGTCAGGAAAGACCGTTTCCCACATACATGTACAACAAATCTGCGGCAGATGACTTTGAATACACCTTTGCAGAAATAGGGAAAATCTATGTAAACGAAAGAATAATTATTGAGAAGAGACAATGACAAAATTGGCAAAAAGAGAAATTACTTATTATGAGCAAGTTCTCCTTTTGCCACATAGTTTTCATGAGTTGTCTGCTGTAGACACGTCAGAATGCATCTTTAAGTTGGAAAGGTTGACTAAAAACACTATGAGAATAGAAGAAAGTGCTCCTTGCTTTTCCCGCAAGGTTTTCCTCTATTTTGGAAAGTTTTTAACCCTTTCCCTCATATAGACGCTTTCTGATGCCTCTGCAGCAGACGCCTTTTTGAAAACATGGTGTCAAAAGAAGAAATTTGCTTAAAAACGGGCGAATTCTCCTTTTGCCACAATGTTTTTTAACTGATTTGTCTTGATTTTACTGTCATAAGTAAACTTTTTTACTTGTTTACCAGGGCCAAAAAGGAAATGGACACAAACGTTGTGGTATCGGAGAGCTGGGATGATTTCTGTAACGGTCTAGATCAGAAGAGACTCCTGCTAGCCCCATTCTGTGGAAAAATACCTTGTGAAGATAAAATCAAGAAAGATAGTGCAAGGTAAATATTTGTTATTATATTAGTGGACTTCCATTAGATAATTAAGCAGTAAAATGGTCTTTTCCCACCTACATTTCTTTTATGACTCGACCAAACCTTTTGTTGTGGGTACTAAAAAGAATCGTTTCACTGAAACGTTTCTTTCGAGTACCTACAACATAGGGTTTGGTTGTCAAATACGGGTTTTTGAATTTGAAATACTCATATTATCTAGAGCTCTGTTTTATAAAGTAAAGTCGAAAATAAAATATTTTAGTATCAAAACAAAAGAAAAACATTTTGGGAAAAGAAGAAATTACTCAAAATTAGCAAAACCTCCTTTTCCTACAATATAATGAACTCTGTACATGTATAAATAGTACACTCCCAATTTTCCAGTGATTTCTATTCCTTCTGAAATTACCCTATTTCAATTTCTTTCTAGATTCACTTTTCAATTCAAATGTTGTACTTTTCATTTCGCCGAGCACCGGTAGCGACGTGGGCTGTCAATCCAGGGGTTGGGAGTTCAATTCCCAGCTTGGCCAACCTTCTTTCCGACGTTTGACAAATGTCACTGTGACATGCGTCATTCGTCTTTCATCTTTCACCAATGGGTTGTTTAACAGTCTATGTTAAAAAGCAGCCAGTTGCTTGGAAAGTATGTTGTGTGGTGTACTGGTGTGGGAAAACCAGGAAACGCATGAGTAGGTGAACTGGTCGCCGTGATTTGACTGGAAATTTGTTGAACACGGCGTTAAACCCTAATTAATCAATCAATACTTTTCATTTTTTATTATTTAGTAATTGGTTTCTGTCACTATTAATACATTTGCACTTGGTTGGATGTATTTCCAGTCTTTGAACAGAAATCTTTTCAAAAACACTCCCATTTGATAATCTACTAAAAGTTTAAATTCTTTGTAACGGGATCTATCAGGAAGTTTTCGTAAATTGTCATCTTTCTCAAGGATTGTTTCCTATTGATTCAGATAGAGTTTAACCCTTTCCCTCATACGACAATTCTACAGCAGATGACTTTGAACATATTTTGTCAAAAAATAGAAAATCTCTATAATTGAATGGATAACCTATGACTAAAAATGGAAAACATTGTGGCAAAAGGAGAAATTGCTTGTTTTGAGCAGTTTCTCCTTTTGTCACTATGTTTTTAAAAGCTGTCTGCTGCAGAGGCGTCAGAAAGCGTCTATATGAGGGAAAGGGTTAATTAAAGCAAGTTACATTTAAATCATACAAACATTAAATTTTTACACTTTACATGACAATAATTATGGTATAATTTCACTAGTTATAGGATTTCTCCTTGGCTTAAATTATTCACTTCTTGTATTGCCTTTACAGAGATGTGGTTGTTGAAGAAGGGGCGCCAGCTATGGGGGCTAAAGGACTGTGTATACCTTTCAAACAACCAAAGGAACTAGCGCCGGGTGCCAAATGTATACATCCAGACTGTGGAAATGCTGCGTCATTCTACACTCTATTCGGTCGCAGTTATTAGATACAGAAAATTAATTGGACAGACTTAAACTTTTACCTGATATAGATTTTTGTTGATGTATTATCAGAAAACTACTTTTGAAAACATTGTGAATATTAAAGGAAAAATTGCTCATATTAAGTAATTTCGATTTTTTTTCTGCAATGTTTCATTAATTTACCAAATAATGTTACCAAGTTTTCTAGTTAACTAGATGACTAAAAATATAACCGGGTAAAGGTTATTATTTAAATGCACACATAGTACTGACTGTCACTTCACTCACTTTTACCAACCAATTATGTGATTTAATATTTTATGTCTTTTTCAAGCTTTTCCCACATACTGCAAATCTGCAGCAGATGACTTTGAAAACATCGAAGCAAAAATATTTAAGCCTCCGTGAACTAAAGTATAATTATACAATAATATAATATTGTAAAAGTGAAAACATTTTTGGAAAAAGTAGAAATTGCTCATGATAAGCAATATTTCCTTTAGTCACAATTTTTTAAGAAAAAGTGAAGAAAATGATATAGGAAAAGAATTCATTATGAACAATTTCTTCTTTTAATACCTACAATGTTTTCAAAACGTAATAGTAAAATATAACAGAGAGAATGCAGATACAAGTGTTCTCTTTTCAAAATTAGAATGTTTTATAATAGATTTGTTTGTTATTGATGCACACAAATAGTCAAAGTTACACTATTGGAAAAAAAAGATACAAGTTGACTTTTGTGATCAGTGATGATCCAGTACAATACATTTGACAGATCTAAAGTTTAACAATATTTATACGATTTAAATATACATTTTGAATAATTAAAGACTAGTCACATAAACGGCCTTCATCTTTTTATATCTTTCCCCTTTTGCTGCAAAATAACTTTGTATCAGTGTTCCTAATAGTATCTAGGTCAGTCAATAAAAAAGCTATGGAGGTTTGTTCACTTTCCTTTTAAACGAAATATTTTGTTCGAAAAAGAAAAATTGCTTGGCCTTCCAACAATGTATTCAACTTTTCATCAATATTAAAACAACAAATGTTAAGATGAAAAACAAGACCAAATCTTCCGATCGGTACTAAACGCGTGTAAAGATCTGATGATTCTCTATAACAGGTCTTCTCAGATTGACCTTTGATTCGGCCAATCAAATTGTCGCATACACTAAAAACAAACAGTTTAATCTATATCAGACACTGTCCTGTTTTTGGTGATTTTTTTAGCTCGCCTGTCACGTAGTGACAAGGTGAGCTTTTGTGATCGCCCTTTGTCCGTCGTCTGTCCACAATTTCTTGTGAACACGATACAGTCTTCATTTATTATCCGATGTTTACCACACCTATTCAGTAGCTAGATATACATGAGAGCTTGGTTCCTTTCGAAAACCAGCCTGATCCATCCATGCATGACAGGATTATGGCCCTTTAAAATTGGCAAAATTGCTATAATTGACCTTATGAACTTGTTAAAGTCATCATTTAATATCTGATGTTTACCAAACTTATACAGTAGCTAGATATACATAAAAGCTTGGTTCCTTTCGAAAACCAGCCAGATCCGTTAGTGCATGACGGGATTATGGCCCTTTTAAAATTGGCAAAATTGCTATAATTGACCTTATGAACATGATAAAAGCTTCATTTATTATCCGATGTTTACCAAACTTATTCAGTGGCTAGATATCTATGAGAGCTTGGTTCCTTTCGAAAACCATGCCCTTTAAAATTGGCAAAATTGCTATAATTGACCTTGTGAACACGATAAAAACTTTTATTTGTCACATGTCCTTTACATTGGCAATATTGACACATTGTTGGATGATGCAGATATTGAAAACAGAAATTCTACCTTTAATTCTCCTGGAGAAGGTCAACGACCTCTCAGTATTTTTCAAGATAAAGATTCAGAATGTTCCTTAAGTGACCCACTATCAGATTCCTTCAAGCCATGTTGATTGGTCAAAAAACATGGCCGCCAGGGGAAGAGGCTATTTTGCCTTATATGGCTTGAGTGAAAACTTAATTTTGTAAAAATATTCCAGGTTCCTTTAAGCCATGTTGATTGGTCGAAAGCTATGGCGGCCAGAGGGCGGGACTTATATGGCTAATGTCTCCATTCGTACAGAGTACTTATTGCATAATCTAGTGAATTATTAATTTGTTAAAATTCTGTACTATTTTTATTCACTCTAATAAGCTCTGCCAAAAAACGTCTCTAAAATGTCTATTTTTGTCTGACTAGCTTTGTTTTCATGGTGTCGCGGAAGTGAAAATAAGTTTATTAAGGGGTATGACCTGACTGTATTTTGAATAACTGATCAATTAACTGCACTTTATAGATAAATCTTAACCCTTTCAATCATACATACGCTTTCTGACGCCTCTGCAGCAAACGACTTTTGAAAACCCTGTGACAAAAGGAGAAATTGCTCATGATGAGCCATTTCCCCTTTTGCTACAATGTTTTTTCAACTTCTTGGATCAATTATATGTTCATTTACAGAGATATTCCAATGTTTAGTCTAAATAGTTTCAAAGTAGTCTGGTGCAGATTTGTTTGGCCTTTCCATGTACCCATACGGTGTACTAACAGTTTCCAACTTGCAGACGTAATTATACGCAACTGCAACAGACGGTGTTATGTACATACTGGAAAAAGGTACACTGGCATTTCTGAATAGTTTAGGTTCAGATAAGGTTATGCATCTCGTGGATGTTATCAAAATCTGCACAACTTCTTAAAAACATTTGGAAGAATATGAGCCATTTCACGAGAAAACCAACATTATTGACTGCGTAATGTATCGACCCAGATAATCCGGGCCGACACATTCCGTATCAGGGGGGTAGAGGTATAAAGTAATGATTCCTGAAACAGCAAATCCACAGGAGGCGAAAAGGGTCTGTCCGGATTAGCCTGCTCGGCATGCTTAGGATGATCCGGGTCGATACTTTACGCAGAGTCCATAATATTGATTTTCACGTGGAACGGCTCGGGCTAAATAGATTGAACTGGATTACTTATATTGTTCCAATAGACCACGCTGTATATGTTTGCATGTCCATGCTCAATTACAGTCCATCCGCGATAACCCGGTAAAGACAATAAATATCGATCCAATGGTCGTGAGTTTGAACCTCGGCTAGGATATTCAATATTTCAGATGATTGACAATTGGCATTGTGACTATCGCCATTCGTCTTGAAGCCGATTGGCTGAATGGTTTGTATGGGAATCTAGCCGGTTCCCCGGGAGGAATGTTGTGCAGACGTGTGCCATAAAGTATAAGGTGAATTGTCATCCGTGATATAACTTAAATAATGTTGAAACTCCAGCTTCAAGGTTGCAAAACGGGCGTGTCCTAATATAGAGCAAATCAGTTATCAAGATAATGTCTTATTCCAATTTGTTGTGTTAGATATTCACAAGAAAGCTATATATGTAGCAAGGACGGAAAGTAAAGATATTAAGGCGAAGTATTTCGCGAATATTCATGCCAAGTCGCAAGATCACCTGCGTAAAGTATCCACCCGGATCACCCTAAGCATGCCATAAAGGCTAATCGGGGCAGACATTTTTCGCCTCCTGTGTATTTTCTGTTTCAGGAATCATTACTTTATACCGCTATCCTCCTGATACGGAATGTGTCGGCCCGGATTTGCATGCGCAGGCTGATCTGGGTCGATACATTAAGTACACATAGATAGCACACATTATTGTCACAGACAAAAGTAGCAAAACAACGAACAAGCACCATGTTTATGTTTGTCCATACAAATCGTCTTTGCGAAAATTTATTACATGTAGTTTTGTTTCTCTCAACTTTCCTATCAGAGAGACAAGATTCTTTAATTTGTTTACTGTCCATTTCACTGTATGCGAAAAGGTCTGAGCCTCGCAAAGTAAACACTTTTAGATTTTTTTATAAAATTTAACGTGAAAAGATAAATAATCCCTAAGAAGGCTGATATAATGCGATCTTTGTATCAAATGTCGAGTTGTAATCTGGATGATGTATCTGGGAGTATTTAGATTCATCAAACAGTGTGTCAAGTGATAGACTGTTTACCTTACAGTTGTTCGCTGCGAATATAAAACATGAACGATGTGTTAACCCTTTCCCAAATAAAACACATCGGCAGCCAGACTACTTTGAAAACATACTCGGATTTTTTTTGAAAACTCCCTTTTAATCAAAGTACACTAATTTATAGTTGAAAACATGTCGCCATGTTTTCAAAAAGCCGTCTGCTGCAGAGGCGTCAGAAAGCGTCTATATGATGGAAAGGGTTAAGTTAACAGATGATCCTTTTGACTGTTAGAACAAACATTGACCTAACCGCTAACGACTAGATCTGAGTGAATCTCTTAATACACCCCTGTGAAAAACGTATATCCTGATAATGAGCTAAAGCATGATATGTACCTAATTCAATAAATCGCTAAGTAGGAGAACAAGGTGCTCCTTTGCTGCATTATGATGTGGTCTGAATCTCCATGACCGACACAGGCATCGCCAAGCTGCTTGTATCTGGTTCTCTTGGATCAATATCCATCCTAACACGTTGTAAGCTGTTTCTCTGTCCAAGACATTTATCCTCTTTAATGATACACTGAAGTTTGTCTACAGCTCGCTTTTCCATGGTGGCTTTTTATTTGCTTTAATACTAAAGATGTATTGTATAAAATACATGTAAACCTTCGAGTCTAGGACGATCCAGTCAAACCATTTATCCTGGCTTTTATGTCTTAATATATCTGGTGTATACACAGCACGGTACATCTCAGACTGTAGAACAGGATGGACAATGTTAGCTTGTATAGTGGGAGATTAACCATACAACCTGCTTTATGTTTTTGTAGATAATTTATCAGTCATGACTGTAATTTCTTGGTTAAGGCTACGTTCAACACCATTACACGGGCAAACTGACAGATAATACGGGCCTAAGCTGTCTTGAGCTGCCAGTAAACTATGCTCACAAGCATCAAGCATTCCAATATGTAGTAGGCATGCTGTTAACGACAGCCTTGACGAGATGAGATGGCTTGTATTGGCCGCAATGTAAAAGAGACTTTTCTGTGGAAACGGGCTGTAAGTATGAGAACCTCCACGATTAACCTCGACAGATACAATGCACTGTGCTATTTGTAAATGTATATGAGGAATCAGGCAGCTAAGCGCCATTCGTAATCCTTTGCTGTACGTTCTCTGGATTGTTCTATGAGTTGTAATTGGTGTCCAGAATTTCCCAAATCAAAGATGAGACTTTCCATGGATTTAACAGCGGTAAATGCCAAAAGAGAATTCCTTAAATTGTAAATAGAATATATTATACGTAATTTCTCAAAATAATTGAATGTGATATCCGTTTCATTGACAAAAGATCCGGACAGACTTGCACACAGATACCGGTTGGCATTGACACATTTTAACTGCAAGAGAAAGTAAATGTCTTTACTCAAAATTGATGACAATAATTCTCGTACTTTTCCGAGTGTTTGTTCATCTAATTTATCAAACATATTCTCGTCTGATATGAAGTAATTCGGACAATGTCCGTTCTTTATCCAACGTAAAAGGCGAACGAGACAAAGACGTATCCAAACAATGAGGTATTCTTGAGTCCATAAACGACTCCCCGAGGATTCTATGGTATGGAATAAACATGTTTTGCAATGGTATGATGAAATAGCTTCACCAGTAAACGGCTCTATTAGTTCCCTTGTTAACATCTTCAGGAGAATATAACATTTATGTTGTGTTGGGTTCAGACTTGCCGTTAGTTCTCGTTCTTGCAACGAAAAGGAAATTCTCCATTCTATAGACTTTTTGTGGCTCTTAGGGTGCGTAGCACCGACTAGAAAACACCCATAAGAGCTCATCTTTGTAAGTTGTTTCTGTGATGGACAGTCAAATTGACGTGGTCTGTATATCCAGGAATTTTCAAAACTTGGAACATTTTTGACTCCGACTACTAAGTCTTTGTCTATGAACTCAATACCTCCCGCAAGTGTGTCTGGAGGTCCGTTTCTTGTAGTAAATTCATTTGACTGTAAACTTAAGTGTTTGAGACAGATTCTGCCATATTGATCTGACTGATATGTGTCAAGACACAGACTGTCCACGATGAAATTGCGGTATTCCATCCTCAACTCTCTGTAGTATAACGTACCCGGGTTTTGTGTTACAATCCCAAACCATGAGAAGAAAACCTCCCTTGGTGGCTTCTTCTATGTTGTCTATAACGGGAAACCATTCGTAGCAAAGCAATGTATATACATCCGATTGGAGTCCGGGTATTGTTGTTCCCTCAATATAACTTCCGAAGTGAGATACTGATCTTTCACGTGAATTCGATATGCGGTCCCCGACTGTTATTCCAATCTCTCGTATCATAGCGTTATCCCAATACATCTGTCTTGTATATTCAGACGCTCCAATAAAATCCAAAAGCGGGATTTCGCCTTAAATGTCCATGCTGTCCTAATAATTCATGGTTTTCAAAGCCAACGTCTCTAATACCATTACGTAACAAGTGAAAGACAAGAGATGTTTTTCAAACATTATGCCCCCCCTGAACGCCATGTTGTCAGGAATATTAGGACAATTGAGTAAAATTTGAATGGACCGAAATGCCAGTTGATTTGTCATTTCACATTGGATGTCTATGAGTCAGTTTTAAGATTATGAACAATGTTCATTCAAAGTTTGAGGATGGTAGGTACAGTTCTTAATCCCATTGTGATGATGACTGATATTTGCAGATAGTATGTATCCTCCAGGTCCAGGCATTGTTGAATCATCACTCAGACAAGCTTAAAAAAAGTTTTTGTGTTCAAGGTCACTGTGACCTTGACCTTTGAGCCAATGATCTCAAAATAAATAGGGTTCATCTTCTGGTCAGGCCCAACCTCCAAGTCAACTTTGAGGACCATAGGTCCAGGCATTGTTGAGTTATCACTCGGACAAGCTTAACAAAGGTTTTTGTATTCAAAGTCACTGTGACCTTGACCTTTGACCCAATGTCCTCAAAATAAATAGGGTTCATCTACTGGTCAGGCCCAACCTCCAAGTCCAGTTTAAGGACAATAGGTCTAGGCATTGTTGAGTTATCACTCGGACAAGCTTAAAAAGGGTTTTCGTGTTCAAGGACACTGTGACCTTGACCATTGACCCAATGACCTCAAAATAAATAGGGTTCATCTACTGATCAGGCCCAACCCCAAAATCAAGTTTGAGAACCATAGGTCCAGGCATTGTTGAGTTATCACTCGGACAAGCTTAAAAAGGGTTTTTGTGTTTAAGGTCACTGTGACCTTGACCTTTGAGCCAATGACCTCAAAATAAATAGAGTTCATTTACTGGTCAGGCCCAACCTTCAAGTCAAGTTTGAGGACCATAGGTCCAGGCATTGTTGAGTTATCACTCGGACAAGCTTTGATCTACAGACGGACCGACCGACCGACCGACCGACCGACCAACAGATATGTGCAAAGCAATATACCCCTCTTCTTCGAAGGGAGCATAAAAATAACCCACATGCAGACTTATTTTGACGCATCTGTAGCAGACGACTTTTGAAACCATTGTGACAAATCGATTATTTGCCAATAGTTTGAATAATATGTTGGTAAGCAGCTTGAAAAGAATAGTTAGTGTTGGTCTTTATATCACCCATATACATTTTCCTGAATTCTTCATATAGCAAGGCACATTTTCTAGCCTAGTACTGGTTTGTTTACCCAGGGATCATGAATAATTAAATTTAATTAAGCGCTAAATGACCTTAGCTGTCGATGCGCCATAAAACAATATACATTCATTCCAATACAAACCGTGCACAGATAAATAGTGTACACAACAGTTGTATAAACACACTCGGTTCATTGAGGCATAGATATACTATAAGGCTCTTTATCTATTGGTGAAATAATCATGCTGTTTAAATGAGAAATGATTCCAGGGAATGTGACAGTAAACTTACACTGTCTTATTTCGTAACAGTGAAGATCATGATCAAACTGCATGATGAGGATCTTCATTGACTGTAGTTGGAGTTGGAATGTTTTTATTTGTGTAACAACCTTATTTGATGTGTAAAATGAGGATATGTATGTCCCGTCTATGGATTTATTATATGCCTGTACATTTTCCGGTGGAAATACATGCAGATTGACATGCGCAAATACACCACGACAGATTAAAATTCCGTATCTACATGCGGTGTAAATACAAGATTGTGACGTCAGACAGTGCGCGGAATACTTTCAGCGAGGTATCCCCAATAAACAATGTATTGAATCTGTATATTTAATAGTTTTTTCGCTCTTCATAGATCGTAGGTATATAATAAAAGAAATATTACGTTGCGGGAGCGATAAATGGGTACGTATTGCACGACTCGTAGCGTGGGAAAATCCATATCTTACTCGACCTTCGGTCTCGTAAGATATCGATTTTTCCACGCTACTTGTCGTGCAATACAAACCCTTTTATCGCTCCCGCAACGTAATATTCCGTATATATTTATTAATTATTATCAAGATTTAATATTAAATTACAATTTCATTAGAAAAAAATCCATTTTTAGCTCTCTGAAGGAAGAGAATATAGTTGCCATTTGTTTTTAATTTTAACATTCCAGCAATGCCATATTTAGATTTGCCAACAGCTAAAGTTAAACAAACTATTGAATGATTTTAATACATGACACTAAGGGAGAGCAATACCATATAAAAGAACCATAACTCTGTCTTTATAGTTTTTGAGTCACATTTATCATTCCACTTTACTATCTTTGCAGTATAACTGAATGAAAATAAATTCCCTTGTTTCATAATCATGGTTTGAATTTAACGCTGTTTTTAACAATATTTCAGTTAAAGCATACTACACTGTGGACCTTATGATGTGTTTTCTGTGTTTCTTCTGTGTCAATCTTTCTTCGTGTGTTCTATGTCAATCCTTGTATGTTTCCTTCTCTGTCAAGGTATCTGTTTTTGTTCTCTGGCAATCTTTCTGGTGTGTTCTATGTCAATGATTGAGTGTTTCCTTCCCTGTGAATGTTTCTGTGTTTCTACTCTGTCAATCCTTGTGTGTTTCGTTCACTGTAAATTTTGATATGTTTCTTCTGTGTGTATCTTTCTGTGTTTCTTCAATATAGTTAATAATTTTTCAAACTCTGATACTTGTCAAAAGACAGCGGGTTTTTTATCTTCAGTTTTATCATTAAAGTACAGTTATTTTTTGTCTAATACATCAACCATTTTATTAATTTCTGCTACAGACGACTTTAGAAAACAAATTGGGAAATGGATAAATTGGTCAAAACAAGTAATTGCACTTATTGCCACAGTGTTTTAACTGTATTAAATTATTATAATTTCATTTAAAGAGATGTTCCCATTGTTTATCTTGCTGTTTTCAAATTAATTTGCTGCAGAGTTATTGTATGTGTAAAAACAAACAGTTATGACAATTAACGACACTGTTCATAGTGAAAGTGTGACAGACAACAAACCTATAAGGCGAAGGCCATACAAAAATGAAAATATGTTCCTAGGAAAAATATATATCAATTAAATCTAGAATTTAATATTTCATATTGTTATTATATAAACCTTAGAGCAAACAGACTTAACCTAACTGTAAGAATGATTAAGTTCTGCACACTCATTCAATGTAATAGGTTACCCGTTATAAAATATGAACAGTTGTCTGGTTTGAAAACATCAGTGGACAAACATATTAACAAAACAACAAATGCAACTATCTTTGTGAAAAATAATGAAAAATGATTAACAACATTACAACAGTAATATTCATTTATACATGTATTAAGGAAGATTATCCCTGACCATTGGCCACCTTGTTGTTTAACATACTAGAAAAAGTTCAACAATCTTGGAAGAGGATGACCTAATGAACAATTGTTGAAATTTATTTATTTTCCTATATGGTGAGTATTTTATGAAAACAATATTTTTTCCATGTACACCTCTTCCTAATGTCACAGCAACCAAAGTTCTAAATATAATTCAATTTTTTGAACAATTGTGATAATATACTGCATTTTAACAGTCTATGTACATTAAGTAAGTAGTCAAACAGTTTTTGTTTCTTCCAAAATGTAGTTGTAATGTCAATGTTTCCTTGAACATAAAAGAACCCAAAATTTCAATCTGTTGATTTTTATATTGATTAATATGCAACATTAATTTCAATAAATAGTAGAACTCATCCTATTGTTCTTCTTCTTATTGTCAATCCAGGGGTTGTGAGTTCGAATCCCGACTCGGCCAACTTTCTTTCCAACGTTTGACAAAAGTCATCGCGACATGCATCATTTGTCTTCCACCAATGGGCTAAGTCTATGTGGAAAAGCAGCCAGTTGCTTGGGAAGATTGTTGTGTGGAGTACTGGTGTGAGAAAACCAGGAAACACATGAATAGGTGAACTGGCCGCCGTGATATGACTGAGAAATTGTTAAAAACAGCGTTAAAACCCAATCAATCAATCTTCTTCTTATTATTATTATTATTTCAAATCATGTATAAAAATGTACCTGGCTATAAGTCTATAAACATGAGGGATCCACTTTCAAAATCTTCTGTAAGGTTGTCAACATCAAACGACTCGTCTTCTTCTTCATAAAAAATCTCATAAACCGCTGTAGGAGAACCGTCTTTTCCCTTCTTCACATCAAGAACTGTACCTGTAGAATAAACACTCAAATGAAAATGTAAATAAGACAAAAATTAAATTAATACCACATGCACTTTTTATTAAGAGTATATTGACCTAAAAAAGGTTAAGGTAAAATAAAACAGAAAAGGGGATAAAATATTCTATTGTTCTGTTTTAATGATTGAAATTATTACCAAATCCATTTCTCAGTCAGATAAAACTTGAAATACAGCCATCAGCTAACAATATTTGTATTGGGAAAACACAGTGTCAGATATAGCCAGTCTAGTCTTACATAACGAACAACTCTTAAACAGCCTAAAACATGGCACATAGTACCAGTATCGGTATAGATAAAAAGACCGTATCTATTTGATGGTATCATTATCGGTTTGGGCCTGTTCGTCCTTAACGATATCCAACCGATATCCAACCTTACCCGTAATTAATTATAAATTACCTTTATACCACTTCTTTTCTTTAGTAATTTCATCCAAACACCACTCATGAGATATTCTTCTACCAACAAACTTCTGTGCGACTTTCCTTTTTCTTGTGAGAAAAGAAAAAAGTTATAAACAACTTAATTCATTCCTACTTACAACAGATCTGCTGCAAACTCTTATGTACACAATCATGTAGGGAAAGATTGGTAAATGTCTATTAATCAATTGATTGATTGGGGTTTAACGCTGTTTTTAACAATTTCTGAGTTATATCACGGCGCACAGTTCACCTACTCATGAATTTTCTGCTTTTCTCACATCAGTACTCTACACAACAATCTTCTTCCCAAGGAACTGGCTGCTTTTCCACATAGACTTTTCTCATTGGTGGAAGACGAATGACGCATGTCGCATTGACTTTTGTCAATCGCCGGAAAGAAAGTTGGCGAGCAAGCATTAGAACTCACAACCCCTGGAATGACAGCCCACATCCCTACCGACTTAGCTACCGGGGCTCGGCATCTATTAAAGAAAGTGTAATAAATGAATAAAGATGAAAACATTGTGTCCAAAGACTAAATTGGTCAATAAGAACAATTTCTCCTTTTGCCACAATTTTTCCAAAAGTTGTTGGCTGCAGAGGCATGAAAAACCTCGGAATGTGAGAAAGGGTTAATACTACACAAGATAAATAAAAACAGGGCCATAACAGGGTTTATTAGCAGGTGTGTATTGAAGCTAAAATTTTAGACCTGTGGTCTATAAACCATTTTTAACATGTAACAGACTACCTACCTACATAGACTATTAACTCATATGAGGATAATAAACAAGGAGGGTTACAATGAATTTTGTCTGTCTACAAAATACATTTATGCCCGAGGTTGGTTAGAACTTATGACCCCTGAATTGATAGTTCTCTTTGTTAACAACCAAGCTATCGACAAGGACTGGATGCCCTATAGGACAATGTTTGGTCTAGCGACGGACGGACGGACGGACATTGTAGCAATATACCCCTCTTCTTCGAATTGGTCATACTAACTGTTTTCTAACCTTAGGCTCATGTTGTGAGTCTGTGCTAGTACTTGGTTTAGGCGACAGCTCTTTAGTACTTGTGTCCAATGCAATAGGTGTTACATGTGTATGTTTCTTTAACTGAAAAATTTAAGAAACTAAACCTTTCTTTTCTGACAGCTTATATAAGCAATATTCAGAAGCAATTCAGTCCATAAAAAACATTGTGGCAAAAGCAGAAATTGTTTGTTTTGAGCAATTTCTTCTTTTGACACAATGTTTTCAGTAGTCAATTACTACAGAAGAGTCAAAATATGTCTATGAGTGGGAAAGGGTTATGATAGATTTTGTTCATTTGTTCATATGTAGAAAATGAAAATACATATATTTGTTCATTTAAATTATTTTCTTTATATTACCTGAAGAGTTTCTTTTGCAGTTAAATTAGTACATTTCTGTTGTCTTTCTTTTTGTTGTGGTTGAACTTTACGAAAGCCTATTAGGACCATCTGAGAAAAGAAATATAACGTCAAGTCGTAATAACGCGAAAAAAGGCGTTATAATGCGAAAAAAGGCGAAATAACGCGAAACAAGGCATAATAACGCAAAGAAAAGGCGTAATAATGCGAAGTAAGGCGTAGTAACGCGAATAAAGGCATTATAACGCGAAACAAAAGGCGTAATAACGCGAAATTAAAGGCGTATTCACGCTAATAAAAAAGCGTTATAACGCGAAATAAAGGCGTAATAACGCGAAAATAAACGCGTAATAACGCGAAATAAAGGCGTAATAACGCTAATAAAAAGCGTGATAACGCGAAATAAAGGCGTAATAACGCGAAAATAAACGCGTATTAACGCGAAATAAAGGCGTAATAACGCTAATAAAAAGCGTTATAACGCGAAATAAAGGCGTAGTAACGCGAAAATAAACGCGTAATAACGCGAAATAAAGGCGTTATAACGCTAAACAAAGGCGTATTAATGCTAATAAAATGGCGTTATAACGCGGAAAAAAGGCGTAATAACGCGAAATAATGGCGTTATAACGCCTTTTAGCTATATATATATAAATCGATTACTGCTTTAAAGACTCTTTTCAACCATGGATCTACGACCCAGATCAACCAATTCGCTATGTTTTTTCATTGGCTGAGCTACGATTTACGATCCAGATCGACCAACTCGCTATGTTTTTATATTGGCTCACCTACGATCTAAGACCCAGATCAACTAATTCGAATTTTTAATTCAGTGGCTGAGCTACTATCTAACACCCAGATCAAACAATTTTCTAATTTTTTCAGTGGCTGAGCTACGATCTACGACCAAGATCAACCAATTAGCTATGTGTTTTGAGTGGTTGAACTACGATCTATGACCCGTATCAACCAATTCGCTATGTTTTTTCATTGACTTAGCTACGATCTACGACCCAGATCAACCAACTAAGTATATTTTTTCATTGGCTGAGCTAAGATCTACGAGCCAGATCAGCCAATCCGCCATGTGATTTGAGTGGCTGACCTACAACCCAGACCAACCAATTCGCTATGTGTTTTGAGTGGTTGAGCTACGATTTACGACCCAGATCAGCCAATACGCCATGTGTTTTCATTAGCTGAGCTACGATATACGACCCAGATCAACCAATGCGCAATGTTTTTTTCATTAGCTGAGCTACGATCTACGACCCAGAACAACCAATTCGCTATGGGTTTTCAGTGGCTGAGCTACGATCTACGATCCAGATAACCAATTCGCTATGTTTTTACAATGGCTGAGCTACGATCTACGACCGAAATCAACCAATTCGCAATGATTTTTTATTGGTTGAGCTACGATCTACGACCCAGATAAGCCACTTTTGTATGTTTTGTCAGTGACTAAGCTACGATCTACGACCGAGATCAACCAATTAGCTTAATATGTGTTTTGCGTGGTTGAACTACGATCTACGATCCAGATCAACCTATACGCCATGTTTCTTCAATGGCTGAGCTACGATCTACGAACATTGTGAATTGGTTGATTTCGGTCGTAGATCGTAGCTCAGCAATTGTAAAAAACATAGCGAATTGGTTGATCTGGGTCGTAGATCGTAGGTGAGCCAAAATAAAAACATAGCGAGTTGGTCGATCTGGGTCGTCGATCGTAGCTCAGCCACTGAGAAAAACATGGCGTATTGGGTGATCTGGGTCGTAGATCGTAGCTGAACCACTCAAAAGACATAGCGAGTTGGTTAATCTGGGTCGTAAATCGTAGCTCAGCCAATGAAAAAACATAGCGAATTGGTTGATCTGGGTCGTAGATCCATGGTTGAAAAAGAGTCTTCAAAGCAGTAATCGATTTATATATATAGTTAAAAGGCGTTATAACGACTTTATTTCGCGTTATTACGCCTTTTTTTTCCGCGTTATAACGCCCTTTTTCCGCGTTATTACGACTTTATTTTCGCGTTACTACGCCTTTCTTTCGCGTTATAACGCCTTTTATAAGCATTAATACGCCTTTGTTTAGCGTTATTACGCCTTTATTTTGCGTTATTACGCGTTTATTTTCGCGTTATTACGCCTTAATTTCGCGTCATAACGCTTTTTATTAGCGTTAATACGCCTTTAATTTCACGTTTTTACGCCTTTTTTTCGCGTTATAATGCCTTTATTCGCGTTACTACGCCTTACTTCGCATTATTACGCCTTTACTTTGCGTTATTATGCCTTGTTTCGCGTTACTTCGCCTTGTTTCGCGTTACTTCGCCTTTTTTCGCATTATAACGACTTTACGATATTTTTTTTTCTCAGATGGTCCTAACAGGCTTTCGTAGAACTTCATACTGAAATGAGAAGTAAACATTATTATAAAAGCTGTCCATCATGATAAATATTAGAATGTACTCTAGTGAAGTGTCATCTTGTTGAGTTTAACTGGTTAAATCTTATTATAAATGCTATTTTGTCAACAACCAAATACTTGTGTATATGATTATGACATTACTGTTGCAATTGAGTTATAAATATATTTTATTAAGTAAATAAGGCAATATCCCACCTCAACCTAGAAAAATCTAAAAACAGTATTAAACTTTATTTCTTGATATATATAATATATCTATGCATGGGGTTAAATGAACTGAATAATGAGCCTATCCAAGCAAAAGGGTATATATCATGTTTGCAAACAATCTATATGTAGTTAACCCTTTCCCACCTATAGACGCATTTTGAATCTTCTGCATCAGAAAGCAATCAATTTCTCCTTTTGCCACAATGTTTTAATTTTATTCAATAATTGTACTTTCTATATTTTTTACAAACTGTTTAAAAACTTGACTCCTGCAGATTTGTTTCAATAAATGTGAGACTTTTACAAGTAATGTACATTATATGGTTCCACACTCTTGATAAAAGCCACACTCCTATCCTGAAACCAGTATTTGACCAATGCTGAGGCTACTCAAAATGTTTCTAATATTGATGGAAACATTTTGAGTACCGACAACAACACTGTTCAAATTAGTATTAACATTTATTGTGGAAAAGAGGATTGTGTAACGCGCCCTGATATTAGCCCCTGACACATGTACTGATGTTGGAACATATGCATCATTATATATACTGTAAGCATGCCCATGGAAGTAATTTGTACCAATTTACCATGGGCCAATTGATTTTCTAAAACCTTGCGCCAGTTAGATCTTCATTTTATGATCAATTTGTAACATGATCTTTGGAATACAATTTACATTGAATGACTGTATCACTCTCACTGAATAAGATACTAATAATTTGACGAACCTTAATACATCACATGGCACTTACATGTAGTACAGTACCAGTATAATGAAATGATGAAATGTTTAAGTGAAACAAATTACCCAAGGATTTTCTGGCCGTCTTATTCCTGTTAGTGTTCCATATCGTGGTAAAGCAAGCTCCGGTAATATAAATTTATGAGAGAAGGTCTCAAGTTTTGGAGCCATGGTTTTCCATAGGTTGACATCCCTATAAATCCCGACTCGACCAACTTTCTTTCCGACGTTTGACAAAAGTCATTGCGACATGCGTCATTTGCCTTCCACCAATGGGCTATGTCTATGTGGAAAAGCAGCCAGTTGCTTGGGAAGATTGTTGTGTGGAGTACTGGTGTGAGAAAACCAGGAAACACATGAGTAGGTGAACTGGCCGCCATGATATGACTGAGAAATTGTTAAAAACGGCGTTAAACCCCAATCACTCAATCACTCACTGACATCCCTATATAAACGCTCAATATGTATTTCATACGGATCAGTTCTTCTTACAACAAAATCTATCCAACGTAATTTAAAAATATTCATCTGTCCTTGACATTGAAAGTAGTATTCATGATATTCTTTTATGTGAAGTTTTCCATCCTCCGAAGCTTTCAAACAGAAACTTGGCAAAGTAGTACTAGCTTCTTTAAATGAAAATCTTTTATTGTGTAGAACGTTTTTGATTATAATAAGTCCATTATTGCCATTATCTTCAAAAACTTTCCCATCTGTATAAGCTCCTAAAAAGGGCATATCTTCACATATCATTAATCCCATTTTTTCCACTTTTATCACATACGTTTGAATATTTTGGTATTCAACTAGTGTATTTTTCTCTTGTGCGAGACCCCTTATAGTGTAGATATTTCCCTTGAAATTGGAGTATAACAAATTTTTCACAAGATTTGTGGTATTGTTAGAGTGTCTTCTTTTAATTATATTTCCAAAATTACTTGATGTTTTAATTTAGTCTAATTTTTCTCTGCCTTAGCCATTTTTCAGAAAGGTTTTGTTCTTTGGTTTCTTTTTCTAACTGGTGTATATCACTTTTATTTTTATATTTTCAGTTTTTCAGTTGAAACATCTGCAGTATCATTTAAAACTGATGGTCCATAGTCCAATTTTGCCTTTTTTGTTAGTTGTGTCAATGATTTTTGTTTTCTTTTTCTCCTTTGATTCACCGCTTTTTCCTGTTTTTGTGTTTTTATAGACGTGATCAAATGTTTAGATTTTTTACGGAAAGTGTTGAAAAGAAATTGTCCCGGTTGACACATCTTGAATAATATTGTTAATATCTTCTGTTGTTTTTTGACCAGCATAACGGGATTCTATGAGTTCTGCATTACTTGCAATATTCCAAAAGTCTGCCTGATCTTGAAATAACTCATCACAATCATTTTCATCGTTATTATTGTCTTCAAGTAGACCTTCCTTGTAAGGACCCTTTTTGCATAAGTCTGAACAATTATCATGAAACCCAAATACATGATGTATAGAATTTTTAATATCCTTTTTCAATTGTTTACAGTTTTTTGTTTTACTTCTCATTTTGATAGCACATCGCACTGCTGTTGTAAGTCTGACTCTGAGTTGTTTTGTTAACTTTCCTTTTCCTTTTTATACTCAGGCTTTTCAATTACTGACTTTTCTAAATTGGTCCTTAAACACTTGCAAGAATGGTTTGCACATTCCATTTTTTTTACATAAGCTCCCCAAACTGGAACATTCTCAGTCACTTTTGCATATACCGAGCTGTCTCCATCCGCTATCACTCTCATACATCTTACACCATGGACACTTTCTGCCTCCAAAAATCCTTCAAGGATCATGTCACTTTCAATAGATTGGCTGCTGTCAAGCCAATTTTTGAAACACTTATAGCTTTCCGTTGCTTTACCACTTTCGCACATGTAACAATATTTGTTACGCACTCCAAGATACCATATTTTTTTAGTTTCGGCCCCAAATATCACAGCAACACCACCACTTGCATTATAAGAATGTTTATGAGATCTTTTGCTCCATCCCCCATCACATATCACAGTTATAGCCGGAACACCATCATTTAAATCTCCCCTTTCAATTGCCAGACGCCTTTCCTCCAATCCTGCTTTCACTATTTCCTCCTTGAAAACCCCTTCCCACCAATTTCCAATGTTTTGTTCTATTTTTGTAAATGCTGACTGGTTCAACGATGGCATGTTCATTGTCCCACACATTTCTTGCAATCTGAAGCATCCTCCCCCAGTTGAAATACTTCGCCAAACAGCACGTAAATTTACCTCACTAGTGTGTGTTGCTGTATTGAAAGAAGAGGACTCCATTTCACATTTCTTATCACAACCTTTGCATTCTCCACAAATTACACTGTAAAAACCGCTACGTTTCTTCTCTTTGGTAAACAAAAAACACATTTCCCCATTCTTTGCAATTTCTTTAGCCTGTTCACATAATGCTGAATGCATGGTAATTTCAATAACATGATCTTTTAGCTTTTCTAGATTTAAAATTCTGTTTCCGGTCATTTCATTTGTTTCGTGTGTTTTAAAAAACATCTTCAATGGATTTATTGGAGTCATAATGTTTTAATTTTGGCCTTCGAATAAACAGGTATTCTACGCACAATAAACTTTGTTGTTGGTTTTCCACCACAAACAACATGTTTTCTTACAATCTGGTAGGGTGGAACTTTCAATTTTTCGGTTTGGAAAAGGCGTATTTCTTTCTCTTGTTTATGTGGTGATAACGCAAACCAGTTTGGCCAGTCACTCACTCTCGGGACTGTAGGCGCTTTGATTACGCGGGAACCAGTCAGCAATTTGCGGATCCTACTGCCCATTCCAAACGCTACAGCCAAGGAGTACACACGCTTTCCGAAGCATTAACTTAAGTATTAAGTATTACGCCATTAGATAGATAGGTAAGACACTTTATTTACATACTGTTTTAGTGTTTTACAATTTTGGCATGATATGACTGTTTACCTCCTGCACGATTGAACGTCTTTCTGATTATGTTTTTCCGTTTTCTTATGTTTCCCATTTTCCTTGGCGAAATCAGCAATTCCTGATCGCGTAATAAATAAACCCGAACTCGATTTGCCAAAATCACAAGTTACCTATTTAATCAACAGGTTAACGCATTAATTTCCTAAAAAAATATGTTATTTGCAAAAATCGAACAACAGTTCATCATTACTTTGAAGAAAAAAGAACTATGTCTCAAGACAAGTAACATTCAGCGTATTAACACATTTAAAGTGCTTCGACCTTCACTTCCGTAAAGCTATGTAAAGTGAAAAATCTAGTTGTTTATTAAATTTTTAACGGCGAATTTTGTCAGATCGAATAAGACAAGAGAAGATCGTAATGGTCGGGTATGTGGCACATATATTAGAATTTAACAACATATATATATTTAAGGATGACATTATTTAGTAAGGATGTGAACACAATATTTGTTAACTCGGTTGTAATGAAAGATGGATGCTCTTATTTTTTGTGTACTGTAAGGAAAGTAAGGTCTACACTAATATTGATTTATGTATAAACAATATTTGTCATTAAATAATCTGACTTGGGAAAAACGCAAACTTGAGCCGAAAAAAAGGCATTTATTTTTCGATATACAGTCAAGCAGGGTCTTTCAAAAAGACCCTGTTTTCAAAAAGCCCTCTGCTGCAGAGGCGTCAGAAAGCGTCTATATGAGGGAAAAGGTTAAATGTATTAATGTAAATATTTTGCGAATGATGGGACGTTGGTCCTTTATACAATTACATGTAATTTGAAAAAGAATAGTTAAATTCCGTCAATGCATCGAAGGTACCCTTATCCACGTAGCTTGGGTAATAGACCTGTAACATGCTTGGGAATTCCTCATCAAGAGTGTTCGACGATGTTAAACAATAAACCAGTCCAATGCTAGGACACTCCAACATGACCGCTAAGAGCAAGGATCGAACCCGGGGCCCCAGGCCTCCAAACACTTGGTCTTTGCGGATTAATAAAGAACATTTAACAACTGAATATTTTTTAGCTCTCAGAATACACGGTATGTTCCTACGTATTGCTTTCCTGCAGAGCCGCTCAAATAAATTAATAAATTTGATAAACAATTTAGATTTACCATGATTTTAGCCCTTTCTCTCATTTTGAGTGATCTTTTTCTAATTCGCACCTTAATGTTTTGAATGTCCTCTGCTGCAAATTTATGTTTTACGTTGGAAAGGGTTAAATAGCAAACCAAGATGGGCGTCAAAATAAATTAAATGAGGCTATTCACTTCTCGGCTTCCCATTCATTCATCTTACGAATAAAAATCACATTATGTTTTAATATAAGAAAATTGAAAGTTTAAATTAACAGCGCATACAAATCACATTAAATTAATAACGTAAAATGAAAGATTGAAAATTATATATTAAAAAAGTCACGGGTGTCTAAATACAAAATGGCGAAACAGTGATGTCGACGTCGGGAATGATGAGGACTGTTCCGTAAAAAGACGTGTGTGAGAAAGTCAGGTAACACATGATTAGGTGACATTGCAGACATGGTATAACTTTAAAATTGTTGAAAAAGTGTAATTTGCACATCAATCAAAGACATTTAAAACTGGATAACATCAAGATGATGATACCGTCTGGTGCCGGATCACTGCATGAACTATCTAGCGACAAGCTTGGCGGCCTTAAAAGTTGTAAACAACACGTGGGGTATTTCGTATGTCTGAGTCGCACAAACAGATTTGGGTAATTATGTGTGTGCATAAATACAGTAGATTCGCGATAACTCGAACATGTGATAATACAGTTTGTCGTTTGACTTATATATCATTGGCAAGGAACACTGTTTTTTTTTCTTTTCAAATAGCGTAGTATCAATTCTGAATGCTCACACGACCAATTAGACCTGCTGTTGTTTTCGTAACATAAGCCGTTCCACGAGAAAACCAACATTATAGTCCGTTTGCGTAATATATTGACTCAGATCAGCCTGCGCAGTCCGTGCAGGCTAATCATGGCTTACACATTCCGTAACGGTGGGATAGAGGTATAGAATAATGATTTCTGAAACAGAAAATCCTCAGGCGGCGAAAAGTGTCTGCCCGGATTAGCCTGCGCGGATTGCGCAGGCTTATCCGGGTCGATACTTTACGCAGAGTCCACAATGTTGGTTCTCTCGCGGGACGGCTCATATGATTTATCACTGACTTGCTTTTCATAATAAACGTTTAAGTAGAATTGAATAACGAAGCTTGAAAATACATAAATAAGTTTAGCCTAAATTGAGAAATCACTCACACGCCGTTAACTCGAAGTAAGTGAAGTGTCTCTTTCAACTTCGAGTTATCACGAGTTCACTGCATATAACCTTTCACACATACGACAAATCTGCAGCAGAAGATTTTGTAAACATCTAATTTTGTTTTGATGGAGTTTTTACGCCATTTTCAATATTAGTTCAGTTATATCACGTTGACAGTTAAATTATCCCTGGGTAAACAATCCAGTACTAGGCTAGGAAATGATCATGGAAAATAATGCAGAAATATCATATACGCTCGCACGCACTCACGCACACACGCACTTACGAACACACTCTCAAACACAAACAACTATAACGTCAACGTAGTATAGTTAATATATGAATGAGGATCGAACCCTTGAAAACATCTAGGCAAAAACATAGAAAATATATATTTTTAAAGAGTTGAAATAATTGTTGCAAAAGTAGAAATGGCTCATCATAAAAAAAATCTCTGCTTTTGTCACAATAATTGCAAAGGTCTTCTGCTACATTTTTGACAGAAAGTGTCTGCTATTGGGAAGGAGATGAAGCACACTAGGGGGGACTTAAATACACGACATCAATGCGAGAATACCATTAAATCGCCATGTCATATCGAGTTTCGTCAGTAACAAATATTAAAATAAAAAAAATTCAGCCGATATGATAGATAAACAAACGCAAAACTCTTGGGAAACCTGGTATGTATGAGTCAATCGACATCTGGTATTGTTGCATATGTGAACAGTAAAGACTCAGGTGAGACTGTGCGGTTGCGTGGTCTCATTAGGGTCTGCACTGTCGGCCTTTTCCTCAGAATATCTACTTATGAACAATGCTCTAGGAAAATATATCTTAGGGCTTCAGAGATCACTCAGTCTATTTAAAGTTCAAGTTCCGCAGTTAATTCTGGATGTGTACAGGTCGCGAAACACCCAGGGAAGCTTTTAAGAAACTTCTAATAAACAGTATACATTGCAATTCCAAACGGATTTTTTAGTTTATCTAAACCATACTAAAGGTAGCAATTCCTGGTCAATTACGAAATGTCTGTAAACGACTAGAAGACTAACCCAAATAGTTGATGTAGAAGTGCCCTTATATAACGCCTTTACTAGTAGTCAGACGTGCGGTTATGATCACGAACACCTTAGCTGGTACTGAAAAACTTAAGACAATTTTGTGATTGACTTCAATTCCTAATTCAATAATATATAAATATTGCATGGCTCCCAGTGTGACAGTACATATTGTCAACATGAGGAAATACTGTTACCCGAGGCGAAGCCGAGGTTAACAGTGTTTACCCGAATGTTGACAATATGTACTGTCACACTGGAAGCCATGCAATATTTATTTTATTATACCGAACAAAATTACACATTTATTCAATTTATTCTGTACTTTTGTATGGGAGGTGAACATGGGTAGATCTACTACAATGTAACACACACATATGCATATACCGGTTAACAGTATACTGTTACATGGCACGCGCGTCTAAAAGATGACGTTATTGTTTGAAATGACGTCATGTACGTGCATATCCAACATTTTCACGAGCGTGCCATGTAACAGTATACTGTTAACCGGTCAAAAACGTACTGTTAGCATGAGACAGTAAGAAATTGCCCATGATGAGTATATGAGAATTTAACTTATCACATAAATACCCTTATTTTCAAGTTGAGAACAAATCACGGAACAACGATATCCAACATGTGTGATATCAAATACACGTCATACACGCGACTACTGATGACGTCATTTTGACCTTTATCTTTATTATGTTTATTGTTAAGTTGTTAAATTTTACACATTGAAAAATGCAATAATACGTTATTTTGAATAAATAACGAGTCTTAATTGTTTAAAACATTGTTTGTTTTTTTCTTCTTATTCAAAAATGATGAGGACTACTTTTTTATGCGGTGAATCACAAGTTCTTATGAAGAATATGTTATTCGGTCTTTGTTTTGATGTTGTCAATATTTTTCATTAAAACACACTGTTTAGGTGATAAAAAGAATCCATCACTCGTTTTACTTTGGAGAAGATTTCTTAAATTCGTCTCGAAAAAGAGAGTTATTAACCTCGCCAAGAGGCTCGGTTAATAACCGTCTTTTTCTAGACTCATTTAAGAAATCTTGATCTCCAAAGAAAACTCATGATGGATCCTATATATACCAAAGTCACGTGAGGTATACTAATCAAGGTTGTTTGTCAATAGCACATTTCCAGTTTGCCAATATAACCCTGGATAAGTTACGCATTGGAAACAAATGATTTCCTGAAATTCTTGACGTTATTTACAAGCGAAATTGAGTTTCTCTACTTAAATAAACTCGTGTGTGCATATATGCGTCGTGTCTTGTTGGTCGTGTTTTGTTTCCCTTAAAAAATATTATCCTACTACATGTACATTGTATAAGGTTACTATCTTATAATGCAAATGGTGCTTTGGCAATGACCTTCCCAGACATATGTAGCGAAAACAGACTATTGAAGCATACTAATTGATGATTGTTCAAAGATTGTAGCAAAAGGAATGTGCTATTGTAATGGCCATTTCTTTTGACGAAGAGTCATAACCTTTGGAATGAAATAGGTTTGTCATCAATTTGTAATACATACCTACTAATTCTTAACTAATGACAAATGAGTTATAATTAAAAGTATGTTGTTTGGCATAAATAATTGTCGAATCTGTTTTTTCTTCTTCTATCTTGCTTCATTCCAAAGACATGCGTTAACAGGAATAACAGGTATGGTCTGCTATGCGTTAACAGGAATACCAGGTATGGTCTGCTATGCGTTAACAGGAATAACAGGTATGGTCTGCTATGCGTTAACAGGAATAACAGGTATGGTCTGCTATGCGTTAACAGGAATAACAGGTATGGTCTGCTATGCGTTAACAGGAATAACAGGTATGGTATGCTATGCGTTAACAGGAATAACAGGTATGGTCTGCTATGCGTTAACAGGAATAACAGGTATGGTCTGCTATGCGTTAACAGGAATAACAGGTATGGTCTGCTATGCGTTAACAGGAATAACAGGTATGGTCTGCTATGCGTTAACAGGAATAACAGGTATGGTCTGCTATGCGTTAACAGGAATAACAGGTATGGTCTGCTAAGTAATATATTAACCCTTACGCTGCCAAAAGCAGGTAAAGTTTTTGCAAACAATGTAGATTCAGGTGAGACAGCTCGTACCGAGGTGCCACTCTTGAAATCTGCATTGTTTGCCACTTAGACATAACGTTTTACCCAATTTCCTGTTGGACGAAGCATGCAGCCGATCATTTTTCAACATGCAAGAATTTGGCAGTTAAAGATGAGGACAGCGTGCAGAGTAATCTATGCGCACATGCAGGCGACTTTTGGCCTATCTGTTACAATAAACAAATATTCACACTGTTTTTCATCTCTTTTCAATCATTATGTGTTTTTCAAAGTCGTCTGTTACAGAGTTGATTGATGGGAAAAGGGTTAAAGAACACCTGACCCGTTACATATGTTGTACTCTCCTGTTGATTTGTTTTGTTTTATTGGGGTTTTATGCTGCTTTCAACATTATTTAAGTTATATCACGGCGACAGTTCACTTATTCATGTATCCTGGGTAAACCAATCAGTACTAGGCCAGGAAATGTGCCTTGTCAAAGAGCACTCCACCATGACCGTCGTGCCGCGACTGGGGATCGAACCCGTGACGCCCGGTTTCCGCGACGCTAACCACTCGACCAAACTATACATTCTACTCTCCTGCTACGTGCAGCATGTCATTACCATGTGTCGTCTGCTGTAATTATGGCCTCTGCGTAATGTATCGACACAGATCAGCCTGCGTAGTCCGCGCAGCCTAATCAGGGCCGACACATTCCGTCTCCGAGACATAGAGGTATAGAGTACCGTTAATGATTCATGAAACAGAAAATCCACAGGAGGCGAAAAATGTCTGTCCGGGTTAGCCTGCGCGGCATGCTTTATCTGATCCGAGTCGATACTTTACGCAGAGTCCACACTGTTGGTGTTCTTGCGGGACGGCTCATGTATAGATTAAGATATGCTAACACATCTACATTTAGCCATGAAAGTTTACTTTGTATCTCTGAAAGTTCTGTATAGGTGTCTGTGTCGAAATGTCGATCCATGTATATTCTGATCAGACTGTACGGATGCGTAGGGTGATCTGAGTCTACACTAATCGCATGTCCATAAAGGCTGGTGTTCCTTGAATGCAGCTCACAAAAAATTGGGAAAACCATATATGTAATATTGTTTGACCAGCATTGCAATGCTCTGTTGAACAGATAACAGATGTGTAATTTATTCAGGCATGCGGCCCACTCAGCAGTTGCAGGAGCATTTTGACGTAACTGCAGAAGCTTACCTTTGAAAACATTCTGGAAATAGAGGATTTTTTATGATGAGCAATGTTCCCTTTTGGCACAATGTTTTTAACCTAATTCAATATTTATACTTTCATTTCTAGAGATTGTCTATACATATGTACCTGTGTGTTTTCAAAGGCGTCTGCTGCAAATGTTTTGTATGTAGTAGAGGGTTAATAGGGGAGGCATGGCTATGTTGTATTTGTGTTATCCCCATATATAATACACGTGACTGAATACAAAATAGTATAGGATCCATATGTATACAACAGTACTTGTAAAAAGACAAATGTAATAGAAAGGTTTGGCTATGAATAGCATCGGACAAATACATTGACATTCCATGAAATAGTCTGGCTGCTGATGTTTATTTCTTGTATATACATACGATGATCTTTTCATTGTCTTTATTGCATTTCCAGGCAGCCATTTAACCCTTTTCCTACTATCGTTAACTTTAAACAACAGTTGTATAACTTTTACATATCATTTTAGCTTAACCCGGAACATGTACAAATTGGCCTTTGTGAACAGTCTGATCCAGATCCCCAATATTCACACTTTAGTAAGTGCTCTACTAATGTATCCTGGATTTCACATAGATTGTTAGCTCATTGGTGGATGCCGAATAACGCATGTCGCATTGACTTTTGTCAAGCGTCGGATATATGATGGCCAAACTGGAGTTAGAACTCACAAACCATGGACCGACAGCCCGTACCGATACCGACTGAGCTACCGAGCTATATATAGGAACGCGTTATTGTGGCATACTAAGCTTAAACTCGTACTTCGTCAACAAGCGAACAATAACATTATGGTCTGATTGTAATGTGATTAGACCATGCTCTTACTGTATCTGTCATTTGACAAGAAACGAACGAAGTACGTTAATATGTTGTTTGCTTCAGTCTATTTTGCGATATTCAAGGTTGAAACTGCGAACAATCTAAAAATAACCTGCGGTACAAAAACGTCGGGCATTCATCAACAAACATTCCGGCAATGTAAATAGCTGGCGTGCTTTTGTTTTCTTCATTGACCTACTACATGCATGTAGCAGACGTTTCCATCTTAAACATTCCGATCAGTATACTTCCATCCAGTAATGAACCCTTTCCCACTAGCACACATCTTCAGCAGACAACTATGGAAGCACTTATGATGAATTATGAACACTCTCTATAAATCAAAGTAAAATTAATAAGTAGTATCTCCTTATGTATGGTTTTTCCAAAAGCTATCTCCTGCAATTGCGTGCTTATGCGTCTGCATGGACAAGGGTAATGTAGAGAAAATTAAACGGCATATGATAAGATCCCACTCAATACAAAATGAGAAGTGATTGTTCTGTATGAAAAGTCTTTCAATAATTTATCGAAACACAATAACTTTCGCTACGATGCACACTATGTTTATTATCTGTAGTAAATTATTGTGAGTTCTAAGAGTGTTTACGTACAGCAAAAAGACAGCATTTCTTTGATGCAAGCTGTTAACTTAATCATATATCTACTTATTGGTATCTTCTGTAAGCCACTGTGCTGTGAAGCATGCAAAGGGAGCATTAAAATTACGGTTTTACTGTTAATTAGGAGAAGAGATATATCTCTAACGTTGAGATTTATATGGCTATAGAAAGATATCTCCATCTTGAAGTATTATATGAGCCTTTCCAGGAGAAAACCAACATTGTGGACCCTGAGTAAAGTATCAACCCTTGATCAGTCTAAGTATGCCTAGCAGGCAAAACCGGACAGAAACCTTTCGCCTACTGTTGATTTTCTGTTTCAAGAATCATTTATTGATGCCTCTATCCCCCTGAGACGGAATGTGTTGGCCCGAATTAGCCTGCGCATGTCTATAATGTGGTTTTTTTTCGTGGTTCGGCTCGATTATCTGTTTATTTTTTATGTTTCTCTCTAACTTAGACAGATGTCTCTCAGTAAAATAAATGTGTCACGAGGTACGAGAGGTACATGTTTCTCTTATTCTACGAGATACATGTGTGCATTTATCTTTGAAATACATGTATTTCTCTCTTCATTAGTACATATGTTTCTATATCAGACATACATATAGCTCTATTTTCTGACAGAGATCACTTTTAAAAATTACTTTTATAGATATCTCTATTGCGATATATTTCTTTCATAAATCGTTAGTCAAACGGTCTGCGGTACACATGCGTCATGCATAGACTGGAACCAAACTGTGCATCTACTGATCGAATCAATCCAGAAAGTGTTGAAGGTTCAATAGTGAATCAAGAAAGTAAACAAAACTTTCTCGGATCGAAAGAGATGACAATTACGAGACTATCTATATATGCATGATCTGAGCCCACACGTTCTTCTTAACCCTTTCCCTCATACGACAATTCTGCAGCAGGCAGACGACTTTGAACCTATTTTGTCAAAAATAGAAAATCTCTATAATTGAATGGATAACCTGACATGACTAAAAGTGGAAAACATTGTGGCAAAAGGAGAAATTGCACGTTTTGTGCAATTTCTTCTTTTGTCACTATGTTTTCAAAAAGCTGTCTGCCGCAGAGGCGTCAGAAAACGTCTATATGAGGGAAAGGGATAAGCGATATATAGACCGCTATCGATTAAACGAACAGCCTCGAAATATTGAATACCTTCAAGAAAATGTCTGACGTAACCATCTTTATTATTGACCATTCAATGTACGTGTTGGCTAATTGGAGGTAAACTCCGTTTTTAACGATATGGCAATGGCGGTCAGTTCATCGAACAATGTGTTTCCTGACGCATCATGAGCGTATTCAGATTATCTTAACCCTTTCCCTCATATAGATGCGTTCTGCGCTCAAAACGAGCAATTTCTCATTTTGCCACAATGCTTTCTCTTTTAGTCATAGGTTATCCATTCAATTATAGAGATTTTCTATTTTTTGACAGAATATGTTCAAAGTCGTCTGTTGCAGAATTGTCGTATGAGGTAAAGGGTTAAGATGCCGAACGTAAGACGAGTGTAGCCGAATCTTCCAATCCAATTACAACTCTTAACGAGTAGTCAATCAGAATACACAAACTGCATGTAACATTCTTATCCGGCACCTGGCTACATACATAAACGATAGACACACACATGTGCATGGCCCTTTATTGACAGACGTAACATTCCTATCCGGCACCTGACTACATACATAAACGATAGACACACACATGTGCATGGCCCTTTATTGACAGACGTAACAGTCTTATCCGGCACCTTGCTACATACATAAACGATAGACACACACATGTGCCTGGCCCTTTATTGACAGACGTTACATTATTATCCGGCACCTGGCTACATACATAAACGATAGACACACACATGTGCATGGCCCTTTATTGACAGACGTAACATTTTTATCCGGCACCTGGCTACATACATAAACGATAGACACACACATGTGCATATCCCTTTATTGACAGACGTAACATATGATGAGAACATAACCAATTAACGGTAGAGATGAGGGTCATCAAGGATTGTTTTGCACAATTGGGAGGCAATTTATGTCGGCTAATTATCTTTCCTGATACTGCTACTCAACCGGTAAGATGTGCCATGTATTGTATTCAGATAACCGCGCAGATACACTTTGGAAACTTGAGAAACTAGATACAACATTCGTTTTAGAATGATGAACAGAAATGATCAGTCCTAGAATTGGCTTCAAGCTTTTCCAACATACATCAAATCTGCAGCAAGGCAAAAATGTGGAAACCCCTTATAAATGAAAGTGTTATTGTTGACTAGATTTGTCAACATCGTGAAGAAGGAAGGGGGAACATGCATTGATCAAATGTTTCCGGTTACATACGCATCTCTCGACACTGCAGAGTTTTAACCCTAATCTTGCTTTCACGACTTCAATACATTTGAGTTTCATGTTACTAATTAATAGACAATTAACGTACAATGAAGACCAAGACAATTGGTCTAACTTTGGTGTAGAATGTTCGCTAATTCGTTACGCTTATCAAAGATTATCACTTAAATATATAAGAACTTCTATCAAAATAGTCGAGGATGCTTACAGAATTTGTAAAACTTTGATATGATATGTATGGTGGCATACTTCTGCCACCACATAACCACTTAATTATCACGTTATTTAACTAGTTAGTCACTTAATTATCATGATAAATATCTGATTAACGCGTTAATTTTTATGTTAACAGATACATATGTCAACACAAAAAAGTCTATGTTACTGCCCACTACTGCCAACAGATACCTACATAATGCCATTTTAGACATATTTTAAGTGGTTAATGCGTTATGTAACTAGTTAATCAGATAAGTTTCGTGATATTTATGTGGTTAACTAGTTATTGAGATAAGTATCGCGATAATTAAGTGGTTAACTAGTTACGTAACTAGTTAGTCAGATAAGTTTCGCGATAAGTATGTGGTTAACTAGTTACGTAACTAGTTAATCAGATAAGTATCACGATAATTATGTGGTTAACTAGTTACGTAACTAGTTAACCACATAATTATCACGATAATTATCTGACTAACTAGTTACTTAACTAGTTAACCACTTATCTATAAATAGCCTGTCTTCTAACCAATATTATAATAGGGTACCATCCCAATTGGAATAACTCGGGTGAATCCGTCACGAAATTGTTTTAAACTTGACCGAGGGGTTGCGATTTGGTACCATTTTCAGAAAGTGAAAATCTATTTTTAGATAAGTGGTTAACTAGTTACGTAACTAGTTAATCACATAATTATCACGATACTTATCTGATTAACTAGTTACGTAACTAGTTAACCACATAATATCGTGATAATTATGTGGTTAACTAGTTACGTAATTATCACGATACTTATCTGACTAACTAGTTACGTAACTAGTTAACCACATAATTATCACGATACTTATCTGATTAACTAGTTACGTAACTAGTTAACTACATACTTATCGCGAAACTTATCTGACTAACTAGTTACGTAACTAGTTAACCACATAATATCGTGATAATTATGTGGTTAACTAGTTACGTAATTATCACGATACTTATCTGACTAACTAGTTACGTAACTAGTTAACCACATAATTATCACGATACTTATCTGATTAACTAGTTACGTAACTAGTTAACTACATACTTATCGCGAAACTTATCTGACTAACTAGTTACGTAACTAGTTAACCACATAATATCGTGATAATTATGTGGTTAACTAGTTACGTAATTATCACGATACTTATCTGACTAACTAGTTACGTAACTAGTTAACCACATAATTATCACGATACTTATCTGATTAACTAGTTACGTAACTAGTTAACTACATACTTATCGCGAAACTTATCTGATTAACTAGTTACGTAACTAGTTAACGACATAATTATCATGATACTTATCTCACTAACTAGTTAACTACATAATTATCACGATACTTATCTGACTAACTAGTTACATAACACGTTAGTCACTTAATATATATCAAAAATGGCATTATGTAGGTATATGTTGGCAGTAGTGGGCAGTAACATATACTTTTTAGTGTTAACATTACTATCTGTTACCATAAAAAATAACGCGTTAATCAGATATGTATCATGATAATTAAGTGACTAACTAGTTAAATAACGTGATAATTAAGTGGTTATGTGGTGGCAGAAGTATGCCACCATAGATATGGATTAAAATGACGAATTTCATAAAATACGCTGGCATAATAATAAATATTTCGAACCCGTGTGTATAGCTTCGCCTTTTTTTCTATATTAAGGCATAAACAGATATTTTCCAACAATGTAATCTGTATTATTTAACCCCTCATATAGACGCTTTCTGACGCCTCTGCAGCAGACGGCTATTTGAAAACAGAGTGACAAAAGAAGAAATTGCACAAAACGTGCAATTTCTCCTTTTGACACAATGTTTTCCACTTTTAGTCATAGGTTATCCATTTAATTATAAAGATTTTCTATTTTTTGACAAAATATGTTTCAAGTCGTCTGCTGCAGAATTGTGGTATGAGGGAAAGGGTTAACTAAACCATACGCTTTGTGTCGAATTGTCTCAATTATCTATTATGACGTTGCTGTTTGTATTATATGAAGTATTTCTTTAAATAATAACACTAACACCCTATGTCAGTGGTTGATAAGGTTACTTTCAGGTCAGTGCATTTTTGTCACTCATTTTCTAATTTCGGCCATGACATAGTCCTTAAATCAACACTTGATTGCCATATGTTTTGGAATAGTTGTTTAGCATTGAAATTGACTAATTAGTAAGTTAAAAAGTTGTAGGACAAATCTGAACATAAGTATAAACCCTTTTCTTAAAACAACAAATCTGCAGCAGACGCCTGAAAATATCTCCGATAAAATGTAGATAATCTTTATAAACGAAAATAAACAATAGAATACTGTTGAAAATAGCTGGGCAAAAGGACAACTTGCTATTTATGAGCAATATCTCCTTTTTGACAAAATGATTTAAAATGTGTGATTGCAGAATCAATCAATTCATGTTGGAAAGGGTTAATCTGGCTGCGAAGTGCTAGTATTTCATCTATATAATTTATTTCAGCGTAGCATCTTGTAGGGGGAATGAGCTACATTTTGCCAGCTTTCAGTTCTTTTCTAAAATGAAATGGATAGGTATTATGTGACTGTTGCAAAGTTTACATTGCATGCTGAACGCGTTTACCCTTGACCTGATACAGACTTGATGCTATTACAGCTGAGAACTTTAACAAATATTTGGGAAATATTGTAGGAAAAAGAAAATAATACTAAATAGTTTTTTATCTGCAATGTTTTCAATTCAGATATACATGACCTTTGGTAGGCATCCCACTGGTCAGATATTATGACCCATTCACACTAGTGGAACTTCCGCAGAAGTCTTTAAAATCATGGAAAATTCCCAATTTTGTCATGTTTATCCTGGTTTCTTAATCTCAAATAAAAAGAAAAGTGATTAATTTACCCAGATAAAGTTCCAAATTATTGTTCCGAAAATGCCTAGAAAAAAATGCCTGCAGTATCATTATTGCACATCTAATTATACCGAAACAAATGAAGTTTGAAGAGGGTATATTGGACTTCACGCTGTGGTCTCTTATGGTCTGTTGCAATTTTGCTTGTCTGGAGCATAACTTGAAAACTACTGGATGGAATTTAATAAAACTTCATATGATAAAACAACGCAGTGAGAGGAAGTGCAGTGTACAAGAACCATAACTCTATTTTACCCAATTACAGAGTTATTGCCCTTTGTTAAATTTTCTTTTCCGGTGAATAACTTAATAATAACTAGATGGAATCTAATAAAACTTCATACAATAGTAGAGCACAATAAGAGGAAGTGCAGTGCACAAAAACCATAACTCTAATTTTGCTAATTACATAGTTATTGCCCTTTGTTACCTTTTCAAAGATTATTTTACCTTATTGCTGAGTTATTGCTCTTTGTTACTTTTTCTTGTCCGGAAAACAACTTTAAAACTACATGATGGAATTTAATTAAACTTCATACAATGATAGAGCACAATGAGAGTAAGTGCAGTGTACAAGACCCATAATTCTATTTTACCTTATTGCTGAGTTATTGCCCTTTGATACCTTTTCTTGTCCATAGAATATCTTTGATTGCCCTTTCTTACCTTTTTCTTGTCCAGAGAATAACTTTAAAACTACATGATGGAATTTGATCAAACTTCATACAATGGTAGAACACAATGACAGGAAGTCCAGTGTACAAGAACCATAAGTCTATCTAAGCTAAATACAGAGTCATTTTCTTTTGTTACTGTTTTTATGTCTGGAGAATAACTTGAAAACTACTGGATCGATTTTAATAAAAAAAATATTCAATACATTACTCTTCTTCATAAAAAAGGCCATCAGTGATAACAGTTTAAATAAACTTCATGGAAGAATAAAGTTGATGTATACAAGGAGCTCAAGCAAAGGAGGTGTGATTGTATTTCCCCGTTGCTCTTTTGTTTATTTTTCTTCATTGGGTCCCTCATCGTAACCCAAATACTTAAACAAAAATTGATTGCCATGAAAGCTTGTGCACTGCACAACAATTAAAAAAGCTTTTATTTTTAACAAAGACAATCCAAAAATGAACAAAACAAGAATAACCCGATCCATCGCATTGTCATTTTAAGGTGGGGTTCCCTTGGTGGTCCTCTTTCAAAATTGTCCACGGATTTAAATTCCATTGAGAACTTCTGATGCCACAGCAACCAAACTTAACAAATCTTCTCCTCTGAATCTGCTTGTCAGATGCCAATATAATTTGTTAGAAATGTTTCTTGGGTGACCCTCTACAAAAATTGTTCAAGCCATATTGATTTGTCCAAAAAGATGGCAGTCAGATGGCATCAGAAAATGGGCAAAATTTGAAAATTCTATTTTTATGAAAGTGCTTGTCTGATTTCAATAAAATTGAATAGGAATCATACTTCAGTGTTCCTCTACTTAATTTTTTCAAGCTGTATTGATTGGTTACAAAATCATAGCAACCAGGCGTCATCACATTAGGCGTAAATTTAACTTTTAGCTTCAAATGACAACCCATTCCTCTGGACCAATTTCAACTTGACTTCACAGGAATGTTCCTTTGTTGGTCCTCTTTCCAAATTGTTCAAAGACTTACATTCTGGGTAGAACTTTGGTTGCTGCGGCATCAGGAAGTGAGAAAAATACCCAATTTTTTTAAAAATCCTTTTCCTCCATAATCTGCTTGTCCGAGTGCAAGATAATTTGGTAGAAATGTTCCTTGAGTGACCCTCTACAAAAACTGTCCAAGCCATATTGATTTTGTTGAAAAACGGCAGCAATGTGGCATCAGGAAAGGCCCAATATGACAAAACTTTATAATTCCATTCTTATAAAGGATTTCAAGACACAAATGGCCTTTACTGATAAGCTATTTCTTTAACAGTGTCCACTCCTTGCAGTTTCATTTGCACTCCTGATCAAATTTCCCCAGGTATTTGCAGCTATATATTTGCGACTAATTTATTATCACTCCGGTGATCGATTTAGGGCCATCTTGGCCCTCTTGTTAAAATCACTGGATGGAATTTCCTATCAGGGTCGCGTTTGGGGGTACATGTATTAATCACACTCAGTGATAACTCAAGTTGATCATGTGAACAATTAATGTTAGAATAAATTGCCATTTCCAACATACAACAAATCTGCAGAAGACAACTTTGGAAAACATGTACACAAATCTCCATAATATTATGCCACATTCTTTTCAGCTTTTTTCAATAATTACCGGGTAAACTTTAATTAATAGATAATTTGCATATTTTTTTGTAGCCTGTTTACAAAGTTGTTTGGAAAGGGTTAACCCTTTCCCTCATATAGACGCTTTTTGACGCCTCTGCAGCAGACTTTTTGAAAACATAGTGGCAAAAGAAGAATTTGTTCAAAACAAGCAATTTCTCCTTTTGCCACAATGTTTTCCACTTTTAACCATAGGTTATCCATTCAATTATAGAGATTTTCTATTTTTTGACAAAATATGTACAAAGTTGTCTGCTGCAGAATTGTCATATGAGGGAAAGGATTAACTGAAAACTACTGAAAACAATGTGATAAAAGAAGAATATGTTCATAATTCATGAGCAATTTCTCCTGTTGCCACAATGTTCTCAATTGGATTCAATAATTATCCAATCATCCATCGACATTTTCCATGTTTTTGAAATTGTCTATTACAGAATTGTAGTGAGTGGGGAAGGGTTATTAGTAAACCTTCTCTTTAAATAGGTTTAATTTTATCTTGGCCCATACTTGAAAAAATAGATACTTGCTTATTAGGAAAAAGATTTAACTAAAGTGTGTTTCTAGGTCAAGAAGTAACATTGATATCATGTTTCATCATTGATGATGAAACATTATGTCATGTGTAGGCTTTGCTTACTATAATAAGAGATGAAATTGTTTTACTTTTCCAGTTTAAGCAATGGATAGATATTTATCTTGTGCACATTTCATCATTTATATTTTATACATGTACATGAATAGTAAAAACTGTTGATTCTTTAGGTGTCGTGTCATTCTGGTGTTATATGTTTTATGGAGGTGAGAGATTAGTTTAACTAATTAGTGTGTTGCTTTACAAACATTTTCTTTGACTTTCATCAACACTTTTCTATATGAACGTCACATTTTGAAACGATATTCACCAGATGATATTTTTATATATTCTAACAACAAAAGCATAATGATATTGTTTAAAATGTTTTTTGCTGAATTCAATAATCTTATTTCTTAAGATTTTCTCTAGTTAAAAGTTTAACCTAAATGTTTTCAAAGACCTCTGCTGTTTGTTAATGTTTGTTGTATGTGGGAATAGATACATATTACATGTATAGGATTTGGTAATTAAATAATAATTCAAGAGCCCCTGCAGTCAGTCTTACTGTTGCTTGAACTGTAAGAACTAGCTAGCTCAATGGGTCTGAACAATTGTAGTCAATGCAAGTCTTAGCTACAGCAAGTGGGGTGATATTTTAGTTTTCATACCATATATATTATTATCTCATGTGGATGTAAATATAAGGGGTGGGAAAAATAACATCTTTACTGTCCACTGTGATATGACCTAAGCTTTTGAAAGCGGCATAAAACCCAAAACAAACAAAAATACAAAAAGTGGATTAAAAAAACATGGACTACATCCATCATGTTTATTTAGATAAAATTAATTTCTTTTTGTACAGGAGCAGGTGGATGCTGAAGTCAAGTTACTGCTCCAGTTGAAGACTGAATAATATATCTATAGGTGCTACCTATTTACGAAAAAACCCGCAAGATAATTATAAACAAAAATTAAATAGAGGATAATTATTTGTTTCAGTGTATTATCGAAATTTCTTTTATCGAGTGAAAAGCAAAGGTGATATTTTCAAGAGTTGCGTAGCCACGAGTGAAAATACTGATAACTCTTTGCTTTTCACGAGATGAAAGAAATTTTGATAATACACTTAAACAAACAATTAGCCTATTTATGTTATGCTTTAAATGAGTTTTCTGAATGTGCTGAGGTGTAAAAAGTCACATTACTTATGCTGACTTAGCAATAGATTTCCCCGTATGGAGCCCCAGTCGTAATTCATTCCTCGTAGGTAGCCCCAGTCGAATTACATGAAAGTTGGCGTAATGCGGTTGACATATTAGGTTTTTTTTTTTAAGAAGACGATTTGGTTTAATATTTAACGGTAATATTGATGAAAACTCATGTTACTTTTTTAAAAGAATTATTTGCAGTGACAAAGGCGTATGCTACAGTTTTTTCACAAAATATTTCCCATTCACAGAATTTCTTTATTCTTTTTATTTTAACTGGTTGAAATAAGAAAATAAATATATAAATAATCGATCTAAAAAAAAATATTGGCCTGTAAATGATATGACCAATTTCATCAAATGCACAAATAAAGGCATTTTGGCCGAAAACCTAAAACACACACAAAAATAAAATGAAAACTACAAATCATATTAAAATTCATATATAACTTTATATATTGAATTTAAATCAATATGAAAAGAGAATTTGTGAGAAAAATATGATTTTTTTTATATTAAGCTGTTTTTCAAGGTCGAAATGGTGTCACAGTTTACCCCTGAAAAAGTTAAAATCATACAATTTTTCAAGAAATTTTCTATTCTACATAATAGAATTTTCTGTAATTATCCATAAACACTGAAAATGGTTCACTTTAATAAAAAATGCAAAAAAAAAGATAGGTCACCGTATTCCTTTTCTGGTAAATCGACTTTTTCCTTCAAGCACGGCCTGTTTTTTAAGCAAAACTGCTGTTTTTCTAAGAAAACGCAAGAAAAAGCAAGGAAAAAGTCCCTTTACTCTAAAAGGAGTACGGTGACCTATATTTTTTTTTACATTTTTTATTAAAGTGAACGGTGTTTAGTGTTTATGGATAATAACAGAAAATTCTATTATGTAGAATGGAAAATTTGTATGATTTTAACTTTTTCTGGGGTAAAATGTGAAATGAAAAACAGCTTGATATAATATTTTTCCTTTTTTTCTCAAAAAATCTTTTTTCGTATTGATTTACATTCTATATATAAAGTTATATTTGAACTTTAATATGATTTGTACTTTTCATTTTTATTTTTGTGTGTGTTTTAGGTTTTCGTCCAAAATGCCTATATTTGTGCCTTTGATGAAATTGGTCATGTCATTGACAGACCAATATATTTTTTTTTTGATTGATTACAAATATTTTTTTTTCTTATTTCAACAAGTTATTGTATGTACTAATAAAATAAAAAGAATAAAGAAATTCTGTGAATGGGAAATATTTTGTGAAAAAACTGTAGCATACGCCTGAAATCCAGATGGCACAAAAAAAAAAAAAAATCGAATTCGCCCTAAATGTTATTCTTTATGTTATCCAAGTAAAACCAGCGTTAGAAAATGTGTCGTTTTTTATCAATAAAGTGAACTTGAGTCGTTTTCAATTGTCCCGATGAAGGGGTTTCCTATTTAAAAATACCACGGAATCCTTCAGACGGGCACCTTGCAACAATCACGTGATATAACTATATAACGGTTCACTCTGACAGGCGTGTAAAGTTATACACAATTTACACGTTTGGCGGAGTCGAACGACAGTAATCATAGAGATTTGTTTGTGATTACATGAGCTCCTCGTGATTTTGCATAAAACCTTCATGGTATAAAAATGTTTCATTTAATGCGCATGCGTCCTATCGGTCATGTGACGACTATTCAATTCACGTGACGACTTTTCAAGTCACGTGATGAATGAAATTAAAAGCATCGAAAGCTATTTATAAACTTACCCCGTTACTGACAGGATAGAATTTGGGATGGAAAAAGTATCGAAAACAAGAAAATCTCACCGATTATAGGGGTATGTAATATGTCAGTTATCATATTTTAATGCCCCAAATACAAAAATAACACTTATTTTCTTAAACTTGGAAATTTTCTTTTCTTTCGACAGTTGGGTATCTGGAGTTCAGTCGCTTTAAATCGTATTCCGGGCGATCCATATTAGGGAACTTTTTCTTTGGTTATTTGCGCGAATGAAATTCATCCGCCATTTAAAAATGTTTGGAAAGTCGCGCTAAAAAGATTCAACTGTGTATTTTGACCATATCTTTTAAATGTAAAGGATTTTAATTATTTCATTTGTCAATATATTGCGGAGATTTATTGGATGGAAGCCATTTGCAAAGGAAATTACGTTTTATATCACTTATCGGCGAAGAGAAAATACAAGTCAAAGCGGGTCGACTCGATCGACATCTTGTGTTCTTACAAGATGGCTAGATCTTTATGGATGAAAACAGGCGACGTACATTATTCCTGTATAATATAAGAATATGTAACTCTTTTAGCTCTGACATTTGCTTATGGGTTTCCTTGGAGCCAGATAATCTTTATAATACCCAGTGTTACAATTAGATTTTAAAATCACTGCAACTATCATTTTAATATAAACAGTGACTTGTAATGATTCACGTCATTAAATGTAAGCCTAATGGGCCTATTCAATGTGTTATCACAGATTTAGATGCACATATCATTTTTGTTAAGTTAATTGTTACTCTTTTTGAGACTCATTTTATTCATAAATTCTGTCAACAACATGGAGAAAAAAGTATATCCTATATATATACGGAACGTCAATTGAAAAGTCATAATCTCACTGCAAAAGTTATAATAGGATTATTATTCACTGAGAAATTTCTATAAATCATGGGTAAACATAAAAGAAAGAGCATACTTCGGCCATAAAAAAGGATTTATTAGTAATTATTGACTAGACAATAATAATGTTAATGTCATGTTTCTTGCATTATTAAAACATATTTGGAATTCGTATTGCTGTTGTCTATTATTTGAACAGAAAATAATAAAGTAAAGACTTTCAGAAAATCAAGGAATACATTTATATTGAACGAGGTTAAAACATGAGGGCCAAGATGATCCTTAATCGATCACCTGCATTATGGCAAAGAAGCAAATATATCAGCCCTTTTCTGATGCCATCTGGCGACTGCCTTTTTCAACCAGTCAATATGACTGGAACAAATTATGTAAGGGGTCACATTTCTGCTAAACCCTTTCCCTATTAGAGACGGTTTCTGAGGCCTATGCAACAGACAATTTAGGAAAAGATTGTCGCCACAAGAACAATTGCTTCTTATTATCATTTTGCCACAATGTTTGATAAATAATTATACTTTGAATTAGTGAGTCAATAGCTCATGTATAGGAATTTGGGGTAGTTCATGTTGATACCATTTTTTGCGGGAAACGACGTCGCTCCATTGACGTTACGCCAAGATGAAGTGTAACGGAAATGACGTCACGTCCTTCTTTGGCTACGATACAGTCAAAATTTAGTTTCGGGCGTAGAAGGCTAATGCTGTCGTTTTTTTGACGAACGGGAAAACATATTTCTTACAGATTTCCATTTATTTTTAACTTTTCGTACAAATGTTAATTCCAACATAACACAGCAGTTAAATGATCTTAAATATCGATTTAAAAAAAAAATGATTAAAAAGACGACAATAATTTTCAATCTGTGTTTTTCTGCTCATTTTATACATACCCAAAATACCGATTTTAAAAAAAAAAATTAAAAAGCCGACAATAATTTTCAATCTGTGTTTTACGTCTGCATTTTATACATATCCAAAATGGCGGCCCCCAAGGATTTTTCCAGGTCACAATACACCAAATAAATTCCTTCTTTGTTTACATGTAAATCAACCAGCTTCAACCCTCGTTTGTCACATTTTCTAAGCGTTTCCCATGTAGAACACCATATATCATTGAAAAGAGATACTTCTTACCTTTAAAATAATCCATAGAAAATGTGGGGTCATGTATTATGCAAGAAAGAACTCGCTCTGTGAAGATGGGGACCGTCCTTTTTACCACAATCCAGCTAGGCTGAAACTGGGTTTCCATAGCCTCTACTTTCACTTTCACACAAGGTCAAAATACCTAAAATGATCAAATCAAACAGTTCCAGTTCATCCTCTACATATTTACAAAGAATTTACACCCATTGTCACATATCCAATGCAGTCTGGGCCAGATGTACAACCATTTCTAGGCAAACAAAGTTTTCTTTACGCACTACTTGGCTGTATATCAAAGGGGCCCGCGGATGTATTTAGCGTAAGTTGACCTCCAGTTTCATTTCAGAAAGCTTCATGGGTTATTGAAAAAAAAAAATCTCACACCTGTTACCTATAAGCGAAAAAAACCATTTACTGGTAAAGATTGGAAACCTTGTGCTAGTGAAACAAAAAATGAACAACCAAAAGTAGCGAGTAAAGTGGAGCCACCATCACCGGGACCCGACATGGCTGACACAGGAGCCACCGCAGATCTAAAAAAGAAAATAAATGATCAGGGCTTGAAAGTGAGAGATCTGAAGGCTGCTAAGGCTTCAAAGGTAAATATGTGTTTCAATCTGAAGTTGATCTCATTTGTTTTCTGTCAACACTTGCCCTCATACAAGACATCTGCTGCAGAGGCATCAGAAAGAGACTGTATGTTGGAAAGGGTTAACCCTTTCCCACATACAACAAATCTGCAGCAGACAGTTTTGAACACATTTAGTTAAAAACACAGAAAATCTCTAAAAATGAAGGTAATAGTATAATGAGTATAGGTGCTACCTATTTCGGGTAAACATTTAATATGAGTATAGGTGCTACCTATTTCGGGTAAACATTTATTATATGTTGTGATCAGTGAATAATTCCCCGCGAACTGCCTGTAGTTAGCCCCTTGCTTGCAGCACGATCAGTTATTTATGTCAATTACGAGTCCTACCGACATAAGCAAAGAAAATAAAAATCATCATCAGGTTAAGCTTATATTTAACTTTAAAATATAGCCAAGATTTTACATCCATGAAAATATGATGAAACGATTCCATAATTCACGGAACTACATTTGTGACAAGCCAAACTAACGTTTCCTATAATTTCTGTCGTTTTCCTTTTGGTTCATTTAGTTTAAACTTATTTATTTTACATCGATTGTGAAACAAAAACAAGCTTTCAGCTTATATTAATCACGCTCGATGTCCGCTTCCTGGAGACTTAACCAGTACTTACGACGTTTGTGTGAAAAAAATCCCGCTCATCACGGGACTCGAACCACGGACCTTTGATACAAGAGGCCGACGCTCTACCTCTGCACCACTAATAGAATGACGTCATATTACAGGAATTTGGATTTATAACTTCTGGAAAGTCAAAGGTCAAAGGTCAAAAAACCCTTACGATTAATATTTGAACTCGTTTTAGAAATAGACGACGAGTGTTATTAAACGGAAATTATCACACATAAAATTACTTGTGCTCGTTCCTTTATCGAGTACGTATTATCATATTTAATTATTTTCTCTAGAAGTTTTTTTTGTTTCGATATTTTCTTTTCATCCAATCAAAACGTAGCACTGTAGCAGAATCGTGACTGCATCGAAAAATCACACAATTTTTGGAAAGACGGTATAGCAAAGTTTTGCAAAGTTCATACACATTACCTATTGACGGGAAACATCGCCGGCTTCGCCGTCAATTTGTTTACCCGTATAATTACTGAAAATAGTTGAAAACATTGTATTAAAAGGTGAAACTGCTTGTTTTGAGCACTTTCTACTTTTGCCACAATGTTTTCAAAAGTCGTCTGCTGCTGAGTGGTCAGAAAGCGTCTATATGTGGGAAAGGGTTAAGTGATCACTGTTACTGTCATGCCATAAAGATATAACTAAAAGAATCTAAAAATCTAAATTAAACAGGATATCTTAACAATACAATGCAATACAAAATATTTTAATTGCAATCATGTACATACAGTACAAATAGCAAAATGCAAAAGTACAAAGAATACTGGGGATGTTTTAATTTTCAATATGTCAGATAGTTTAGAGAAGATGTGTTTATTAAACAAAACCAACTCTTTTAAGTAAATTTCATATACATGTACTTATATTTGCAGGATGAAATCGATAAAGCGGTTCAAACCCTCTTGAGTCTAAAGGCTCAGTATAAAGAACTGACAGGAGAAGACTTAGCTGGTGGAGAAAGGAAAGACAAAAAGGATAAAAAGGCCAACAAGGAAAATAAGCCTCAGCAAGCAAAAATAGGAGAAAAGAAACCAGATAAAGAAGATGCTTCCACAGATATGAAGAAACAAACAAGGTTTGTTCAAGAATCAATTAGCATAAATTTCCTAACCCTTTCCAATCATCTCAGCAAAAGTATTGAAAATGTCTATAAATGATAGTTTAAATTTACTTTTTGAAAATAGTTTAAAACATTGTGGCAAAAGGAGGTTTTCAAAAGTCTTCTGCTGCAGAGGCGTCTGTATTTGAGAAAGGGTTAATCATTATTGTATTGCATGTAGTGTGAGGAAGACACATAGCTACATATATTACTTCTACCTTGTCTGTCCAGAAGTCAGTTTCATGCTGTCACTTACTGACATATTGTCAGGCCACTCATGTGTTTCTCTTCTAACACTCTTTGTTCTCATAGAACTGGCTTTTCAGTGAAAATGCAAAATGCTACAAGTTGTAAATCCTTTCCCATATACTGCAAAATTGCAGGATATGTCTTTGAAAACGATTCGGCATATTACTATTATTGAGTAGACTGGAAAACTGGAAAATCTTGTCGCAAAATGCTGATGCATCAAACTGGGTCTGGAAGTAGGGAAAAGGTTAAGGGGATAGATAGGTATTAAATGGGTTTCAGTTTCGGTCTCTTTCCTGGTCATACAAATGTACCAAAGACTTTAAAAATAGAAGGAATGAATATCCCTTGTAGAATCTCAGGAAAGTGAGGTTAGCATTATGACTTGACTTGCTGTTGTCAGGCTAAATGGACCAGTAGTACTGGTAAACTTACCCAGGAAATGCAGTGATATTACTGAAAAATTGTTGAAAGCAGCGTATAACAAAATATAAAGTAAAGAGGTATTATCTTAAGCAATCGTGTAAGAGTGAAATGTGAGCAAAACCTTGGCGTTGTCCTTATGAAGTAGAATTTTGTGGAGATATTAATATGAATAAAGGCAAAGTTCCTTACCTAAAAGATAGATTAAAACTCTCTTAATCCTTTCCCTCATATGGACGCTTCCTGACGCCTCTGCAGCAGACGTCTATTTGAAAACATAGTGACAAAAGAAGGAATTGCACAAAACGTGCAATTTCTCCTTTTGCCACAATGTTTTCCACCTTTTGTCAGGGGTTATTCATTCAATTATGGAGATTTTCTATGTTTTGTCAATATATGTTCAAAGTCATCTGCTGCATAATTGTCGTATGAGGGATAGGATTAATCAGCAGAGGGCTAGATTAGGAGGGTAAACAGTTTCGTGGGACAATACCACTCAAAGAATGCAGTTAACCCTTTCCCTCATATAGACGCTTGCTGACGCCTCTGCAGCAGACGGCTTTTTGAAAACATAGTGACAAAAGAAGAAATTGCACAAAACGTACAATTTCTCCTTTTGCCACAATGTTTTCCACTTTGTGTCATAGGTTATCCATTCAATTATGGAGACTTTCTATCTTTTGATGAAATACGTTCAAAGTCGTCTGCTGCAGAATTGTCGTATGAGGGAAAGGGTTAAACCCAATTTTGTGGTGCTCAAAAGAATTGTCTGACTGAAACAACTTTTTTTGTGTATCTGCAACATAGGTTTGAAGCTCAAATGAGAATTTTATAATCGGAAATGCACCCCACATAAATATAGAGCATTGAGCAGCAAGATTGCATGTGATGTTACATTCCAGACTAGAACTTGAAGCCAAGAAAGAAGAAAATCTCTCTGACTGGTACTCGCAGGTCATCACCAAGTCTGAGATGATAGAGTATTACGATGTTAGCGGGTGTTATATATTGCTTCCATGGTCCTACGCCATCTGGGAATCCATTAAAGAATTCTTTGATCGAGAAATAAAGAAGTTGGGCGTTGAAAACACGTACTTCCCTATGTTTATTTCACACAGTGCATCATTAGAGAAAGAAAAAACACATATCCAATACTTTGCTCCTGAGGTAAGCTACTATATTGATTTGATATGAGTGAATGGATGCCAGTTTATTACTTTTGATAGAAATTAATATATACTTAAAAAATAGTAGAATGTTTCCCTGATATCAGTTGTTTTTTTAGCTTACCCGAGCATGAAGTGCTCAAGGTGAGTTATTGTGGTCGCCTTTTGTACCTCGTCAGTCGTCTGTCGTCCGTCAACATCTTCTCCTTAGTAACCAGTGGGTCAATTGGGATGAAACTTCACATAAAGCATTATTTCAATGACCTCACCAGAATTCCTTTGAATTTTTGGGATCCATGCAGAAATTTGGTTTCCATGGCATCCAAACGAAAAAACCTTTAAAATTCTTCTCCTCCCAAACTGGTTGGCCGATTTTCAAATAATTTTGTAGAAATTTTCCTTGCATGACCTATCAGATTCCTTCAAGCCATGTTGATTGTCCAAAAACATGGCAATCAGGGGGCAGGGCTATTTCGCCTTATATGGCTAAAGTGAAAACTTAAAAAATCTTAAAAAAAGTGTCAAGCCTTTTTAGCTCACCTGAGCACGAAGTGCTTAAGGTGAGATATTGTGATCGCCTTTTGTCCGGCATCTTGTTGTGTGTCGTGCGTGCGTCAACATCTTCTCCTCAGTAACCAGTAGGTCAACTTGGATGAAACTTCACAGAAAGCATCCTCACAATGATCTCACCAGAATTCCTTCAAATTTTTTATCTCTTAAACTGGTTGGATGATTTTCAAATGATTGTGTAGAAATGCTCCTTGGATGACCCTCTATCAGATGCCTGCAAGCCTAGTTGATTGTTCGAAAAACATGGCCACCAGAGGGAGGAGGGGCTACTTTGCCTTATATGGCTATAGTGAAAACTTAAAAAATCTTTTCCTCCGAAAGTGTCAGGCTAATTTTCATATGATTTTGCAGAACCGTTCCTTAAGTGGCCCACTATGAGATTCCTTTAAGCCATGTTTATTGGTAGAAAAGCATGCCAGCAAGGGGGCCGGGCTATTTTGCCTTATATGGTTATAGTGAAAACTTAAAAAATCTTCTACTCCGAAAGTGTCAGGCCGATTTTCATATGATTTTGCAGAAACGTTCCTTAAGTGACCCACTATCAGATACCTTCAAGCCATGTTGATTGGTTGAAAAACATGGCCTCCACAGGGTCGGGCTATTTTGCCTTATATGGCTATAGTAAAAATTAAAAAAATCTTCTTCTCCGAAAGTGGGGCTTATATGGCTTAAGTGAAAAGAAAAAATCAGGTGAGCAATCCAGGGCCATCGTGGCCCTCTTGTTTTCTTAACAACTGTCATAAATCACCCTGCAATGTCTCACACTATGTCACTAACTATTGTTTTGAAAACAGAATTCTGTAAGTACTTTCATAGTTATGTTTACTTTATTTATTTATTCTAGGTTATTTGGGTAACTAGATCAGGAAAGTCAGAACTTGCAGAGCCCATTGCCATTCGCCCCACCAGTGAAACTGTCATGTATCCATCATACGCAAAATGGATCAAATCTCACCGAGATCTCCCTCTTAAACTTAACCAGTGGTGTAATGTAGTAGTAAGTATTTTTTCTTATTCAACTGTTCCAGCGTATTTTGATGAATCTTTTATAAAAAAAAAAAAATGGGTCACCTTTCTTTCCATTTGTCTGTTTATCTCTCTTTGACATTATTTTTTATATTCATTGCTGTAAGGTTTTGTCTTCTATGACAAAAGCATAATGTCTGAAAACTTATACATTTACCTTTGATACAGTCATTATGAGCAATTTCTCCTTTGCTTTCAAAAGTCACCAGCTACGGATGCGTCAAAACATGGCTTCAGTTGGGAAAGGGGTTAATAAACAAATTTTAAAAAAAGCTTTAACCCTTTCCCACATACAACAAATCTGCAGCAGACGACTTTGAAAGCATACCTGAACAAAAAATTGAAACTCCCTTTGAATGAAAGTACAATAATTGAACAGAGTTGAAAGTAATGGTGACAAAAGGAAAAAATGCTCGTTTTGAGCAAATTCAGCTTTTCTTGACATGTTTTCAAAAAGGTGGCTGCTTCAGAGGTGTCAGAAAGTGTCTATATGAGGGAAAGAGTTAATATTAGATTAATTATGTGTTATTTTATTTTACAGAGATGGGAGATTAAACATCCACTGCCGTTTTTAAGAACCAGAGAGTTTTTGTGGCAAGAAGGACACACTGTGTTTGCTAACAAAGAGGAGGCATGTGAAGAGGTAGGCCCGCTCTTCATTAACCCTTTCCCGCATACAACAATTCTGCATCAGAGGACTTTGAAAACATCTAGGCTAACATATCGAAAATCTCTTTAAATTAAAGTTCAATTATTGAACATAGTTGAAATCATTGTGATGAAAGGAGAAATAGATCAATTTCTCCTTATTAGCTCCACTGGCTGAAAGCCAGTCGAGCTTATGTCATGGCGAATTATCTGTGCATGCGTGCGTTAACTTTTTCCTTTAAACAACTACTTCTCCCTAACCACTTGGCCAATTTGGTTGAAACTTCATAGGAAGCTTCCTCTCAATGTCCTCTCTTAAATTCCTTCACTTTTTTATCCATCCATAATTCTGGTTTCCATGGCAAACAAAGAAAAAAATAGTGAAAACTTAAAAAATATTCTTCTCCTAAAGTGTCGAGCCGATTTTCAAATAATTTTGTAGAAATGTTCCTTGGGTGACCCTTTATTAGATTCCTTTAAGAAATGTTGATTGATTGAAAAACATGGCCGCCAGGGGGCGGGGTTATTTTGCATTATATGGCTATAGTGAATACTTAAAAAATCTTCTCCGAAAGTGTCTGGCCGATTTTTAAATAATTTTGTAGAAATGTTCCTTGGGTGATCCACTATCAGATTCCTTCAAGCCAAGTTGATTGGTCGAAAAACATGGCCGCCAGGGGTTGGGGCTTTTTTTCCTTATATGGCTGTAGTGAAAACTTTAAAAAAATCTTCTCCCCCGAAAGTGTTTGGCCAATTTTCAAATAATTTTGTAGAAATGTTCCTTCGGAGACCCTCTATCAGATTCCTTCAAGCCATGTTGATTGATCGAAACACATGGCTGCCAGGAGGCGGGGCTATTTTGCCTTATATGGCTGTTTATAGATTTTTGATTTTTGCCTGATGGCCGTGGAGCGATATTGGCCCTCTTGGGCCTCTTGTGTTATAATGTTTTCAAAAGTTGTCTGCTATAGATGTGATGGAATGTGTCACTGATATAACTATTTTTGTCATATCTGAATGAGATGTCTTGACAAATATTGTAAACATTATGGAAACAGGAAATTGTTAATTATGAACAATTGTCTCATTTTGCTGAAAGTAGGATCTATCAGATTTAGACTAGTTAATTTATTAAGTGTGTTGTCAAAACATTGTGAGAAAAGAAGAAATTGCCAACTTTGAGCAAATTCTCTATTTTCTAAAAATTGGATTTACAGTCAAACTTGTGTTAGCAGTCACCTCTGTTTAGCAACCAGCTTGTGATAAGCAGCCAATAGAAGATTAAGCAAAACAAAAAAAATCTTCTTTATTTGACTTGTATTAGGCAGCTACCTGTGTTCAGCAGCCAAATGTTGACCCTTCACTTGGTAGCTGCTTAGGACAAGTTTAACTGTTTATCAGACGAAGACTAGCTCTGTTAAATTTGTTATCTGTGTGTAAAGCTATCAGATGAATATATTGTTTTAGATTCACACCATGTTCAAGTTATAGGGTTAATATATTGTTTTAGGTTCACACCATTTTGGAGTTATATGCTAGAGTGTATAAAGATTGATATATTGTTTTAGGTTCACACCATTTTGGAGTTATATGCTAGAGTGTATAAAAATTGATATGTTGTTTTAGGTTCACACCATTTTGGAGTTATATGCTAGAGTGTATAAAAATTGATATATTGTTTTAGGTTCACACCATTTTGGAGTTATATGCTAGAGTGTATAAAAATTGATATATTGTTTTAGGTTCACACCATTTTGGAGTTATATGCTAGAGTGTATGAAGATCTTCTTGCTATACCAGTAGTTAGAGGTAGGAAGACTGAGAAGGAAAGGTTTGCTAGTGCAGACTTTACAACAACCGTTGAGGCTTACATCCCTGCCAGTGGTAGAGCCATTCAGGTTTGTGATTAGTCTTAACCCTTTCTAGCATGCAGACGACCTTTGATGCATCTGCAGCAATTCATCTACAGCAGACATTTGAAAACTTTGAGACAAAAGGAAACATTGCGCATAGTAAGCAATTCCTTCTTTTTAATGGTTTCAACCCTTTTCCATAAGTATACTTTATAGAGATTTTCTAGATGTGTTCCAAGCTGTCTGCTGAATAGTTGCTTTATGTGGGAAAGAGTTAAGTAAATGAAAAAATGTTATTGCAGAAAATGATATTTTCTATGTTTTCCTGATATGGGTTTATTTATAGTTTTGAGTCTTGAATAACTGTTAGTCTGTAGATAAATAATTTGAAATAAAATGCGTTCACAATGGACTGTTTGTCAGATGTATAATAGAAATGCACTGTTTATTGAAGAATATGAAATATAAATTTGTGTGACCTCTGCTATGAACTTAGGGATCACTTCTCCAACGTCTGGCTTTCAAGCTTTTGGCTATAATTAAAGGTTATGGTTAGGCGACACATATATTCGTTCGAACAGTTATGTGTATTGTCTGTTTTCAAGGTTTGATAATTCAATACCAGTTTCAAAAGAATTCAAAACCTGTTTGTGTTTATAATAACCTACACCTGAGACGTTGGAAACTGACTGTTTGACTTAAACCATTATTGTCTACCCCAATATAATGTAGTGACAGTTTCAAATTTACTATGTTGTTTTTGCAGGGTGCTTCTTCCCACCATTTAGGTCAGAACTTCTCGAAGATGTTTGAGATTGTGTTTGAGGACCCAGAAACAAGAGAGAAGAAATATGCCTACCAGAACTCATGGGGAATAACGACCCGAACGATTGGTGTTCTCTGTATGATCCATGGAGATAATATGGGTCTAGTCCTACCACCCCGGGTGGCTTCTATACAGGTATGGTGTCACATTAGCTTTCAGACGTTTGACATGATTAATTTAAACTAGATTGCTAAACCTTATTCCACATGCAATTTTGTGACTGTGTCGGAATAGAAATATATCCAAAGAATTTCTTCAGAACATTCTATTAACCCTTTTCCTCATATAGACACTTTCTGATGCCTCTGCGGCAGACAAAAGAAGCAATTTCTCGTTTTGCCATAATGTTTTCCACTTTTAGTTATCCATTCAATTATAGATTTTTTTTTTTTTTTTTGACAATATATGTTCAAAGTCGTCCGCTGCAGAATTAAGGGTTAAGCTGAACCACTGTGACATAAACCACTGTTATCTATCTGTATGTTACAGGTTGTTATTGTACCATGTGGAATCACCGCCAGTCTGTCCGAGGCTGACTCTAAAAATTTCATGGATGCCTGTGAAAATCTGAAGAAAACTCTTATAGAAGGAGGGATAAGAACGAAAGCTGATCTCCGTGATAATTATTCACCGGGATGGAAGTTCAATCACTGGGAGTTGAAGGTAAGATAAAGTTGCATCTTTATATAAACCCGTAGAAAGGATTCGCTCCCCCCATTTGAGTGCAAAAACATAAAAAACTATTGTTATGAAATGGTACAAGCTGCATCAAGCAATTTAAGTTCTTGTTGCCTGTGATAACAGTAAAGAATCAAGTAATGTGAATGTGTGATCATACATTCAACTGCAGGTAGTATTTTCTGTGTGCTGTATGATGAATTGAAAATGAAAGTGACCATTTTGCATAGAATTATTTTTGACCCCAAATATTATCTGATTAGCTCCGAGAGTCTCGACTCTTTGCATATGTATAGTACTGCAGTAATCTTCTGATGAAGTATAAGAATTGCAGCGCCTTGGTTCTCCTCCTTTACATGTACCTCTGTGTGTTCAGCTACCGGGATGTCATTAGACCCAAAATCACCAGATGTCGCTCATGTTTTCAAAAAAAAATTCTGCTAAATGTATTTAACCCATTACCACATGCAGATTCATTTTGACACTTCTTCAGCAGACGTCTTCTGAAAACGTTGTGGAAAAAGGAGAAATCGCTCATGATAAACAATTCCTTCTTTTGCCACAATGTTTTTATGTCTATTTAATAAACATGTTTTCATTTTTAAGTGAATTTCCATACTTTTGTTTAATGTGTTTTGGATGTTTTCAAAGTTGTCTGCTGCAGATTTGTTGTTTGTTGTATGTGGGAGACTGCAGTTTATCTCTTCAATATCATCAATTTTAATCTCCAAATATAGACAAGAGTGACACTCAGGGTTTACTTCATTGTGTTCTGAGACTCTCCCAGTCGAGCTTATGTTGTCCGCCTGTCCTTGGCATCACACAGTGTTTAAATTTAAAGCCCTCAGTTAGAAATCTATGTGACAGCTCTAGTTACTTTGACAGGAGCTCTGGACTATTAACACAAAAAAATATGATTTATAAGAGAAATATGAGATTATGTATTATTTATGTGCTTTTCACAGGGTGTACCACTCCGTGTAGAGCTGGGACCCAGAGATCTTAAAAAGAATCAGCTGGTTGTCGTACGACGAGACACAGGGGAGAAACTTACCATGGAAAATGAAAAGATTGTAAAAGTGCTATCAGATCTCCTAGAGACACAATACAGTAATATGTACAACAAGTGAGTTGGAATTATCTTTTCCCTGGTGTCAGCCGCGATTCATGTAGCTAGGTTGGTAACAATATAGGCTAATGAACCAGGGTGTTATGTGTTTGAATCCTGGCTTGCGCATTTTTCTTTCCTATGATTGGCAAAAGTAATTGTGACTTGTGTCTTTGATGTTCACCGGTGGGCTTAACTCTTTCCCACATACAGACACTTTCTGACCCCTCTGCTGCAGAAGACCTTAGAAAACAGTGTGGTAATAGGATAAATTGCTCATAATGAGCAACTTTACCTTTTGACACAATGTTTTAAACTTTATTCGTCTGCAAATTTGTTGAATGTGGGAAAGTGCTTATGCTATGAAGTAGCCAATTGCCCGAGAAGAATGTTTATTTAACACTGGTGCAAGAAAGTCAGGAAAGACCGTTTCCCACATATATGTACAACAAATCTGCGGCAGATGACTTTGAATACACCTTTGCAGAAATAGGGAAAATCTATGTAAACGAATGAATAATTATTGAGAAGAGACGATGACAAAATTGGAAAAAAGAGAAATTACTTATTATGAGCAAGTTCTCCTTTTGCCACATAGTTTTCATGAGTTGTCTGCTGTAGACACGTCAGAATGCATCTTGAAGTTGGAAAGGTGGACTAAAAACACTATGAGAATAGAAGAAAGTGCTCATTGCTTTTCCCGCAAGGTTTTCCTCTATTTTGGAAAGTTTTTAACCCTTTCCCTCATATAGACGCTTTCTGACGCCTCTGCAGCAGACGCCTTTTTGAAAACATAGTGTCAAAAGAAGAAATGTGCTTAAAACGGGCAAATTCTCCTTTTGCCACAATGTTTTTTAACTGATTTGTCTTGATTTTACTGTCATAAGTAAACTTTTTTACTTATTTACCAGGGCCAAAAAGGACATGGACACAAACATTGTGGTATCGGAGAGCTGGGATGATTTCTGTAACGGTCTAGATCAGAAGAGACTCCTGCTAGCCCCATTCTGTGGAGAAATACCTTGTGAAGATAAAATCAATAAAGATAGTGCTAGGTAAATATTTGTTATTATATTAGTGGACTACCACTAGATAATTAAGCAGTAAAATGGTCTTTTCCCACCTACATTTCTCTTATGACTCGACCAAACCTTTTGTAGTGGGTATTAAAATGAAAGAATCATTTCTTTCGAGTACCTACAACATAGGGTTATTGTGTCAAATACAGGTTTTTGAATTTGAAATACTCATATTATCTAGAGCTCTGTTTGATAAAGTAAGGTCGAAAATAAAATATTATATTATCAAAACAGAAGAAAAACATTTTGGGAAAAGAACAAATTACTCAAAATGAGCAAAACCTCCTTTTCCTACAATATATTGAACTCTGTACATGTATAAATAGTACACTCCCCATTTTCCAGTGAATTCTATTCCTTCTGAAATTACGCTATTTCAATTTCTTTCTAGATTCACTTTTCATTTCGCCGAGCACCAGTAGCGACGTGGGCTGTCAATCAAGGGGTTGTGAGTTCAAATCCCAGCTTGGCCAACCTTCTTTCCGACGTTTGACAAATGTCACTGTGACATGCGTCATTCGTCTTTCATCTTTCACCAATGGGTTGTCTATGTTAAAAAGCAGCCAGTTGCTTGGAAAGTATGTTGTGTGTTGTACTGTTGTGGGAAAACCAGGAAACGCATGAGTAGGATGAAAAATTGTTGAACACGGCGTTAAACCCTAATCAATCAATCAATACTTTTCATTTCTTATTATTTAGTAATTGGTTTCTGTCACTATTAATACATTTGTACTTGGTTGGATGTATTTCCAGCCTTGGAACAGAAATCTTTTCAAAAACACTCCCATTTGATAATCTACTAAAAGTTTTAATTCTTTGTAACGGGATCTATCAGGAAGTTTTCGTAAATTGTCATCTTTTTCACGGGTTGTTTCCTTTTGATTCAGATAGAGTTTAACCCTTTCCCTCATACAACAATTCTGCAGCAGATGACTTTGAACATATTTTGTCAAAAAATAGAAAATCTCTATAATTGAATGGATAACCTATGACTAAAAGTGGAAAACATTGTGGCAAAAGGAGAAATTGCTCATTTTGAGCAGTTTCTCCTTTTGTCACTATGTTTTTAAAAGCTGTCTGCTGCAGAGGCGTCAGAACGCGTCTATATTAGGGAAAGGGTTAATTAAAGCAAGTTACATTTAAATTATACAAACATTGAATGTTTACACTTTACATGACAATAATTATGGTATAATTTCACTAGTTGTAGGATTTCTCCTTGGCTTAAATTATTCACATCTTGTATTGCCTTTACAGAGATGTGGTTGTTGAAGAAGGGGCGCCAGCTATGGGGGCTAAAGGACTGTGTATACCATTCAAACAACCAAAGGAACTAGCGCCGGGTGCCAAATGTATACATCCAGACTGTGGAAATGCTGCGTCATTCTACACTCTATTAGGTCGCAGTTATTAGATACAGAGAATTAATTGGACAGACTTTATACTTTTACCTGATATAGATTTTTGTTGATGTATTATCAGAAAACTACTTTTGAAAACATTGTGAATAAAGGAAAAATTGCTCATATTAAGTAATTTCGACTTTTTTTTCTGCAATGTTTCAACAATTTACCAAATAATGTTACCAAGTTTTCTAGTTAAATAGATGACTAAAAATATAACCGGGGTAAGGTTATTATTTAAATGCACACATAGTACTGACTGTCACTTCACTCACTTTTACCAACCAATTATGGGATTTAATATGTTATGTCTTTTTCAAGCTTTTCCTACATACCGTACTACAAATCTGCAGCAGATGACCTTGAAAACATCAAAGCAAAAATATATAAAGCCTCCATGAACTAAAGTATAATTATACAATAATATAATATTGTTGATTTTTTTTTTGGAAAAATTAGAAATTGCTCGTGATAAGCAATATCTCCTTTAGTCACACTTTTTTAAGAAAAAGTGAAGAAAATGATATAGGAAAATAATTCATTATGAACAATTTCTTCTTTACCTACAATGTTTTTAAAACGTAATAGTAAAAAATAACAGAAAGAATGAAGATACAAATGTACTCTTTTCAAAATTAGAAAGTTTTATAATAGATTTGTTTGTGATTGATGCACACAAATAGTCAAAGTTACACTATTGAAAAAAAAACAGATACAAGTTGACTTTTGTGATCAGTGATGATCCAGTACAATATATTTGACAGATCTAAAGTTTAACAATATTTGTACAATTTAAATATATATTTTGAAGAATTAAAGACTAGTCACATAAACGGCCTTCATCTTTTTATATCTTGCCCCTTTTGCTGCAAAATAACTTTGTATCAGTGTTCCTAATAGTATCTAGGTCAGTCAATAAAATAGCTATGGAGGTTTGTTCACTTTCCTTTTAACATAATTCCCTTTTAACATATAAAACGAAATATTTTGTTCGAAAAAGAAAAATTGCTTGGCCTTCCAACAATGTATTCAACTTTTCATCAATATTAAAACAACCAATGTTAAGATGGAGCATCTCATGAAAAACAAGACCAAATCTTCCGATCAGTACTAAACGCGTGTAAAGATCTGATGATTCCCTGTAACAGGTCTTCTCAGATTGACCTTTGATTCGGCCAATCAAATTGTCGCATACACTAAAAACAAACAGTTTAATCTATATCAGACACTGTCCTGTTTTTGGTGATTTTTTTAGCTCGCCCGTCACGTAGTGACAAGGTGAGCTTTTGTGATCGCCCTTTGTCTGTCGTCTGTCCACAATTTCTTGTGAACACGATACAGTCTTCATTTATTATCCGATGTTTACCAAACCTATTCAGTAGCTAGATATACATGAGAGCTTGGTTCCTTTCGAAAACCATGCATGACGGGATTATGGCCCTTTAAAATTGGCAAAATTGCTATAATTGACCTTATGAACATGTTAAAGTCATCATTTAATATCTGATGTATAATAAACTTATACAGTAGCTTGATATACATAAAAGCTTGGTTCCTTTAGAAAACCAGCCAGATCCGTTAGTGACGGGATTATGGCCTTTTAAAATTGGCAAAATTGCTATAATTGACCTTGTGAACAAGTAAAAGTCATTATTTATTACATGATGGCTAAAATCACAACCAAAATTAATATAAGACATATATATTTTATTTTTAACAATGTGGCAAATTATGGTCCAAAATACAGCAGAAAACCCCAAAGAAATTCTCAATACTTTCATTCATAAGGGAACTGGACTGTTACTCCCCAATGTTTCAAATCACCACCTTACTCCATGGATGCTCTCCTCACATGGAGCTGGCCCAGAGTTAGAGATCCAATCACTGGGCCTGGTGTCCATGTTCTACCCGCAGGGTCCAATCCCCGGGGGAACCCCCTTGTCGCTCTCCACCGAAGATATTCTCCAATGGAGGTGGCCCAGCGTTAGATATCCAATCACTGAGCCATGCGACGAACCATCATCTTTCCTTTAATACTAAGTGGATCGGCAATCAGCCAGTTCCCTTTACAGACCCAATTTTTAGCTCTTCCAACGACTTCGAACATAAATTTCCCATTACAATAACCATGGTTTTATAATTAAAGATATTTCTCCGGAATTTTCCGCCACACGAACCATGTTCACCCCAAAATTCCTAACCAAACTTATGAGCCAAAAACATTTTCAAGAGAGTCTTTACATGATAATAAAAACATATCACATCCCACGTCTGAAAGATGGACTCCATCCCTGAAATAAAATCCGGTAGTATCCGTAGTTATCTCCTCATGTGTGATGAAACTACCTCCAATGTAACTTATCAACCTCCTAAGGAACCTGTTCAAAAGTTTCCTTTTCTTTTCCACCTTATCCCGAGATATACTAGCAGACCAGGCCATCCTCGGCAGCATTGCGGACACCATGAGAACAGCAGTTGGAAACATTTTAGCCAGCGCAAGTATATCTCGTCTGAATACTTGGCGCAGAACATTACACCGAACTGAACCGATATCATTTGAACCCAAATGCAACATAATTGCACGAGGTGCAGTATTATGAAGTCCCAAATACTGAATCTTGTTCATCAGTTGGTCCCAGTGCATACCCCTGATGCCCAGCCATTAAATGCTTGTAATTCCCGGTATACCCAAATTACTGGCCACATGTCTGGTGACTGCCCTCTGTTCCGCCCAATGGATGTATGAATTCCCAATGATCCACACATCTGAAAATAAACTTGTATAGGTGTCAGCAAACGTGTAAACAATTCCTGCAGCTGACTGAAACACTTTATCTTATGTATTTTTTAAATGAATCTGATGTCCATCTTCCACTGACATTCCCATAATCCTATGCTGAAATATAATAGCAGAAATGTAAGTGCGGGCTGTGCTGTATGCATAGTCGCCATGAAACATGAAAGAGATGAAAGTCTCCCATTGAAAAATGGGGGCTGGCCAACTCAAATCAAAACTGTACAACTTCCTAAATTTTTCAAACAAATCAAGAGCCTGCTTATAAACAGCTCTCGTTTGTGCAGACAAGCCCGCACTCAAAAGCTGTCTGGCTCCATCTTGAAGATGTTCCAGAGATGGTTGGGCATTGTTACTGGGTCGCGCTCTGCTTCTGGAGCGAATTCTCGAAACCTGGACATCTGAAAGCGAGACAAACTGTCTGCAATATTGTTATGCACACCTGGGATATGCTCCGCTTTTAAAATCAGATTGAGTTGCAGACATTTCAGTGTAAGAGCACGGACCAAGACCATTAACTCAGATGATTTAGAAGTCTGCCGGTTTATGACTTGTACAACCGACTTGTTATCACATTTAAACAACACTTTCTTATTTTTCAATTGGTCCCCCCAAATGTAAACCGCCACCAATATAGGAAAGAATTATAATAGAGTGATATCCCGCAGACGATCTTCCTCAACCCATGTAGCTGGCCAGGGTGCACAAATCCATTTCCCCCCGAAATATGCCCCAAAACCTTTGTCCTTGGCTGCAGAACTGTCAGTAAACAGGCACACATCCGCGTTTGAGCGCCAGACGGTGTCATGAAAAATGGAAATACCATTGAACGCTTGAAAAAATTGTAACCACATCATCAAATCTTGACGCATCCCCATGTTAAGTTTTATATGATGGTGTGAATTTCGGATACCACATGTGGCATTAATCAAACGTCTACCAAATGGTCTTCCAGACACAATCGCCCGACACATGAAATTAAGAGAACCAAGAACTGACTGCAGCTCCTTTAGTGTCAAACTACGTTTATGTTTTAAGATATCTAGAATTTGAGATACCAATACCTGAACTTTCTCAATGGGTATACGAACTTGCATTAAGTTTGAATCAAGTTCTAAACCAAGAAATACTAAATCTGTTTTAGGGCCTTCTGTTTTTTCCCAAGCTATTGGCACTCCGAAATCTTCACAACACGAAAGAAACGTTTGCATTATACAAGCACATTGATCTGTGTTGCTTTCCCCCAAAAAAAGAAAATCATCTAGATAATGTTCAAGTTCACCCTTTATGGAACTTGTTCTGACCACCCATTGCAAGAAAGTTGAAAACATTTCAAATGTTGCACATGAAATACTGCAACCAAATGGTAATGCCATATCAAAATAGTATTGGCCCTCAAATTTGAAACCTAGCAGCCTGTAATCTCTCCTACTGACTGGAATTAAACGAAAAGCCGATTTGATATCAGCTTTAGCCAACAATGCCCCTTTACCCAAATGTTGAACCATCTGTACAGCAGCATCAAACTTAGTATATTGCACAGAACAAAGGTCCTGTGGAATATGGTCATTAACAGAATCTCCCCTTGGATATGAAAGGTGATGAATTAAACGAAATTCACCTGGTTCCTTCTTAGGAACTAAGCCTATTGGAGAAACTCTGAAGTGCTTGAAAGGGGGGTATTGATATGGACCTTGAACTATCCCTGCTTGTATTTCCTTTCTAATCTTATCCCGAACAATTAAAACATTATCGCTGGCAGATTGCAAACTTTTGGCATCACAAGATTTTATAATACCCATTGCTAAAGCCGCGAGACAAATTGCTTGCTGCAATCCTATCCGGATAATTCCGCAAAAAAACAACCATAGCACTCAGCCTAATAGGGGTCCCAGCCAGCCCAGTATATCTACTTTCTGGCTTGCTTTGACTGCATATGAAATGCATTTGGTTGGCCTTGTGGGCCTCGAAAATTAGGATCTAAAGATCTTTGACAACTAGGCTGAGGATGAGACCCTCTACAAGCAGAGTACACACGGTCATATTTACACTGTTTATATGAACAACCACGCACCGCGTTAAAATCAAAACAAGGGTGTTGTCTTTGCTTGAACGCAGAACCTGAATTTACATGAGGCTGACTATTAGCAACGGCCTGAGAAGAAGCTGGCAAAGTCATCGTTCTCAGCCATAAATCTGCATTAATCTTCGACCAATCATCTGGCTGTATGGCCTGTCTCATTCTAAAATTCTCGTCATAAGAACGCCACGCAAATGATCCCCGCGACCGAGATTCTGCTTCCCTAATCAGAGACATATATTGCAGCAACTCCCCTGCCTTCTCAGGCTGTTTTTTAATTAGTACTGCTGCAAATATTATGAATGCATCGGTCCACTCCCGGATATTTTGTATCGATTTGGTTGGTCTTGGTTTTATTTCAACCTGTCCGGTCTCACTTATCGAGAATGTTGAACTTGACACATTCTCTGAGCCCTTTTTCAAAAGCGATGCCAGGTTGAAATAATCCCCAGACCAAATACTTTGAAACATTTCCTTCGAAACATGCATCGTTAAAACATCGTCCGCACACCGAAAGGCCGATGCGGGTAACGCAAAATTCTCTAGCACGGGGACGCTTGCTCCAGGTTCCTGTCGAAGCAAAGTTTCGAGCGGGTTGTTACCACTTTCTTGTTCTTCCGACGCAAGTCGAACAACTTCGACGGCTTCCGGCGCTGTATAAGGCTCCCTCCTCGCACTCGTACTAGCCCTCCTCGGAACTCGACGTGTCCTCGGCATGACTTAATTATTTAATTTTCAATTTTATTTAAAGACGTTAACACGTGGGCAAGATAACATTGAAGTGATTTTCACGGAATTCCAATTCTAACGGTGAAAAACGGTGTATATGTAAAAAACCCAACTCTCACAGATTCTCAAATCTAACGGTGAAAATCGGTGTTTAGGTAACCCCCATCCTCGTAATTTTATCCTGGTAATAAACAGGCCTATCTTAAGCAATAGTCCCCATTATTATCCGATGTTTACCAAACTTATACAGTAGTTAGATATACATGAAAGCTTGGTTCCTTTTGAAAACCAGACAGATCCGTTCATGCACGACCGGACCGCTGCGCGACTCGTGAAAATATCACCCTTTGCTTTTCACTCGATGAAAGAAATTTCCATAATACACTGAAACAAACAATTATTCTATTTCTTTTAAGCCTTAAATAAAGATTTTTGAAAAGTACGGAGGTGTAAAAAGTCGATGACTTGGTAATGCATTCCCCGTTGAGAGCCCCAAACCGATGTACACTAGCGTAGTAATCTCCAGGCGCAGAATTTAAAACAATGCGGCAGCCATTGTTTATTAGATCACCTGAGCCGAAGGCTCAAGGTGAGCTATTCTGATCACTTTTTGTCCGTCGTCCGTCGTCCGTCCGGCGTTAACTTTTAGCTTTAAACATCATCTCCTCCCAAACTCCAAGGACAATTTCCGTGAAATATCAGAGGACTGTTCCTCTGGTTGGCCTCTTTCAAAGTTGTTCAAAGATTTAAATTCCATTGAGAACTTTGGTTGCTGCGGCATCAGAAAGGAGGCAAAAGGTCCAAACTTTAAAAATCTTCTCCTCCGAATCTGCTTGTCAGATTCAAATATAATTTGGTAGAAATGTTCATTGGATGACCCTCTATAAAAATTCAAGCCATACTGATTGGTCGAAAAACATGGCAGTCAGGCGGCATCAAAAAAGGGGCAAAATTACAAAAATTGGAAAATTCCATTTTTATGCAAATGCTTGTCTGATTTTAAGAAAACATAAAACGAATCTTACTGTAATGATCCTCTATTTAATTTGTTTAAGCCGTTTTGATTGGTTACACAATCATAGCAACCAGGCGTCATCACAAAAGGGGTAAATTGAACTTTTAGCTACAAATGACAACCATCTCCTACCATTCCAATAAACCAATTACCACAAAACATCACAGGAATGTTCCTTTGGTGGTTCTCTTTCAAAAAATTTCAAAGATTAAAATTCCATTGAGAACTTTGGTTGCTGCGGCATCAGAAAGTGAGAAAAATACCCAAATTTTAAAATCCTTTTCCTCCATAATCTACTTGTGCGATTGCAAGATAATTTGGTAGAAATATTTCTTAAGTGACCCTCTAAATAAACTATTGAAGCCATCTTGATTTCATTGAAAAACAGGGCAGCAAGGCGGCAAGGTGCAAAATGACAAAAACTTTATAATTCCATTCTTATTAAAGTTCGTGTTAGATTTCAAGATATAAATGGCCTTTACTGATAAGCTGTTTCTTGAGAAGTGTCCACTCCTTTCAGTTTCATTTGCACTCCCTGATAAAATTTTCCAGATATTTGCAGTTAAATATTTGCTACTAATTTACTATCAATTAGGTGATCGATTTAGGGCCATCTTGGCCCTCTTGTTTACTTTAGTCATCGATACTTTAATGTTAAAGTGACTTTTCGGATTAATCAATAACGATAATAGCAATAAAAGGTATGTTCTGTCTTTAATTTGTTATGTTCTACATCGTTGTTTAATCTAACATACCATTTGCCCGCACATATCGGGAATTAAAGCCATTGGCATTGCGACAAAAACTAAACAACTCATTAAATATTGTCAAAACAAAATAGAGCCTAGTCATCGGATTGACTAAAGGCTACTAATAATCAGTAATTTATGTCTTCAGAATGGAAAACTTAATACATAAATGAGTCAGTCCAATCAACTATGCACATCTGTCGTTTTCAAACAGTGTATATTCAAAATCAGATCAGCGTATGCCTCCTCACTGTCGAATCAAGTTCTTCACTTATATCTACACTAGTCTATAGTATTACGGGGCAGGCCAATGCTCCACGCCAAATTATCGGTCATTTCTTATTTCGTGATGTAAAATGTATTTTTGGAAATATATATATAAACAGTCCTTTGAACTAATTTACAACACTGTTTCATGAAAGTTACATCATTTCTGATCTATTATTAGGTAATTTGTATCACAGGGAGTAACTTCGTACCCTAATTTTGTACCCTCTATATTACCCTCAACTTATCGTACAAGTCCCTGTTCTCGAACCGTACCTATTCTCGAACCTTTAGTTTAAAGACTATTTATATATTTCCAAAAACGCATTATACATAATAAATTTTATGTGAACAGATGCTTTGTTTACTTACACATAAATTGTGGAATTTAATCATCAGTATTGTTTGTTTTTGACATGAATTTATAAGTATTCCCATGAGGTTTGATAAATGTTAAGAGTATCGAGAACCGGTGTTTCCATGCTAAAACCTTAGGAATCTGTATCACAGGGAGACAGTAACTTTTTACCCTCTATATAGGTAATTTCGTACACTAGTTATTTTCTACCCTCTATATTACCCCTCAACTTAAATACAGGAATCGATATAATAATTTAATAAAGATACAATTAATTAAATATGTGGTGCATCAAATAAAGTGTTAAAGGCATCTTTCACAGTTGGCAAGTCATTCCGATACAAAATAAGGGTTTAACTTTAAATGTTTACGTGGAGCATGCGTTCTTAATTGTCATTGATTATTTCACTTCAAACATTCAAATATTAATTGCCAAAATCATGTAGTTAGTATTCCATCATATAAACCTTTTATAACATGAAACAAGAGAAAGTTGATGCAACGCATCAATGTCGCCGGATATCCATAGTGCAGTTATGCATAACACTAACATTATAGTAGTTGAATAAACAGTTATCAACTGAGGAGCATATTGGAACATCAGGGGTGGGGTCAAGTGAAAATGTATCATAACTTGCATTGTTTTGTCAACGAAGTGAATGATAATTGAAGCCTTTCATTGTTTATGATCAATCTCCATTCCAAAGTAGGTTGACCATACACACAACCAACTAATTATTGATCATAAACAGTAATGGAAATGAGTAATCTTGCCAATCATTAGTCTTAGTATGTATACAGTGCTTTCATTAAGGAATAATTATAAGATTTATGAATTCCACATACACTTTTCAAGATGTTTGTCAGAATATTTGAATTCTATTATTTTGAAATAAAAGCACAAAACAGACAATTTAGGATTTGCATGCAATAGCACGTCATTTTACCTTTCCTCTATTAAAGTCAACAGTGGACACCTTTGCAGCAATCTACTTTTAAAACAATGAGATAAGGGTTAAATTGCTGAAGACATGAGTTTCTCTTTTTCTCAAAATGATATTAGCTTGACATCCTAATTATATCATACTTTAACAAATGTTGAAATGTAGTCCAATATTTATAAATTAGACCACCTTCGAAATATAATATCAACTAAACAGTTAAATCTCATTGAAATTGTTGTATAATTTAAACTTAATTTCGAACATAAACTGAGCCATACAACATGTTAATTTATTTTATTTCCTTCCTTTCTTTTTTATAATGAAAATAACAAACTACTCATGTTTTAACATTATATTATGATGAGCGCCCTTGTGTCAATGATGCATAACAATATGCAGATCGGAAGCAATATGCCTTTAGGGAATTAAATGACACATTTAAAATTGTCAAGGACGAAATAATTTTGTACGAAAGACCCGATTCTTTCTTATTCGCAGAGGTGTCGTTCTTGAAACTCTCTTTATAGGCAGAGAGGGTTCGTTCAAAGTAATTTTTCTATTAAAACCAGTTTTATCTCGGTTTGTTCTTTTCTTCATTTGTTTCGAACCAAATAAACATTTTAAATCACCTATGATTTACTATTTGTAAGTGAGTGTAAAGAGCGGCTCTTTGCAAAGGAGATTGATCTACGCAGTTGGTATTCGCGAGTATGTAAACAAATAAATTAGACTGTGCTACGTAAGGGTTTGTAGTTATGACTGTGCGACGTAAAGGTTTGTAGTTATCGCCTTTTGATTACATGTAGTATATAGTGTAAAAAAAGTATAGCAGTCTAGCTAATAGGGACTGTTTTGTCTTCGTTAATAAAACAAAAAAAACATAAATGCGAGTCAAAATAAAGAAACTGAAAATACCTAAAACATCGGAATATTTATTTCATTTTAGATGTGTCATTACTAAGTGTTTTTAAACAAACACAATTGTAATATGTTCAAGACATCTAAATGTGTTTCTTTCTAATAATAATCCCCCCTCCCATGTGATTTCCGAAAACCTATTAAAAATAGAAGTCGCGGGCTTCTGCCCGGCGACAAATGAATATATATGCAAAGTGAAGTTTTGTGTATTTAATGTGTTGGATACGTATATTAAATATTTAGACGAAACGTTAAACAATTTCTCCATTATACCTACCTGCATTTTCCAGTAATATAATATTTGTAGGAATTAATAATATAGAGGGTACGAAATTACTGAAATATAGAGAGTTCAAAATAACTAGGGTACGAAGTTACTGTATTCCGTTTCACAGACTAGGCGAAATCTTTTGAAACCTGTCCGTCCGAAAGCTAATTTTTCAAATATTTTCCTCTTTGTTCAAACAATTATTGCATGAAAATTTGTCAGTCAGGACGACTTTCGCGTAGTCTTGTATAAGAGAAAATATTTAAGCAAAATAATTTTAATACAGTGTGCTGAATATACATTGTGCAATAAATTGGATACAAATTTATATTAAACACATTGTATTATAATTTATAAGCATGCAGTATAGCCTAATAATGCTATAATTTGTGCAGTGACTGTGTTTGCTGAAACTATTACTATAATTTCCCAACACTATAGTCTATCAAATAAAATAATAAAAAATAATATGGTTTAATTCTTTATTTTTATTTTATCCAATTAAAATTTGAAAACATGTCTTATGACATTATACTACATTGCAAATACACAAAAAGGATAATTATTACATTGCAAATACACAAAAGGAAAAAACAAGTTATAGACAAAATATTTGTCCCTGGTGTGTTAAATTAGGACAACAATATATCATTACCAACGTTATTGTCATTTTCTTTCAAAATTTAAGGCATTTTTAAATTGTGTTCTCTTGCAACTTAATAAACTGACATGTTGTTCAATAATAACATTTTTACTAACAACATTTTTTTCAAATGAACGATGAACCCACTCAAAATATTATGAATTTCTTTTGATGATATAATCATATTTATAGTGAATGACAACAAATGTTCATATTTTGACAACCCTAACAAATAACAAGTGAACAAGGTAAACAAAAAATCTGTAACTGGCAGATGTATAGATAAACACTTTCAAGTGTGTTCTTTAAAATACTAAATCTTCATTTGACACTTTAACCCTATGTTGTGGGTACTTTAAAGAATCATCCTATTCCTAATGCTATGATTCGTTTGAGAACATGCATCATAGGGTTTGGTTGAGTCATAAGAGAGTTTTATGTGGGAAAAGTTCAGTTTACTCTTAGTCTACATTATCTAGTCTATCATCTATATATATATATTTATCATGCAATGAGCAGATTACGTGACGTATAACACTGGTATGATAAACCTTTTGTTTACATGTCTACTGGTATGATAAACTTTTATCTTTATCAGTCTACTTATTTTTAGAAATGACGTAATCGCTGGAACTACTTTTTCTGAAATATAAATGAGCCGTTCCACCAGAAAAATATCGAACCGGATCAGCCTCAGCGTGCCGTGCAGTCTAACCCGAACAGAAACGTTTCGCCTCCTGTAGATTTTCTGTTCAGTACCTCTATCCCCCTGAGACGGAATGTGTCGGACCGGATTAGCCTGCGCAGGCTGATCTGGTTCGATACATTACGCAGAATCCATAATGTTGGTTTTTATCGTGGAACGGCTCAATTATGTTGATAGTATAGCAGTCAAAGCAATGAACAAACATAAAATAACAATCAGAAATAAAGTTATTATTGTTTTAATTACATTTCAATAAATTGTACAATGCAAATACAAATCGAAAAGAATATCGTTATATAAATCACACGGAATCTGCATGTTCAGTCTTACTTGATGAACTGTCTTTCTTCGTTGAAAATGTAGCATACATAGACCTGTTTATTCTCACGTGATCAGTTCATAGGTAACCTTGTTTAAATACAATCTGAAGCGAGTAATATCCTATCTATGTTTCCACAAGTAATTTTAATACACTTAAATGAATCCACGTTAAACGAAAAATGTTTAATTTCTATCGTCAGTCTGTGTTCTACCACGAGAAAGGGTTTTCGAACAGCCTCATCTACCCATGGATTCCTCTTTCATACAGCAGTTCCGACAGAAAATCATTATGCGTTCGAGATATCCAGAAAATGTTTCTTGTTAAATAATTAACTTTATCATTTACGTACAACTAGCCTAGGGTTTAAATGATCATTCTTAAAACTAAAAGTTTCGTAACGTGTCTTCGACATGTCTACCCACAACCGTGACGGTATCCTTTTCCAAAAATGAATGTCTCCAATCTAAACGACGACTAAGCCTAAGCATCACACTGGTCTTGAATATAGTCATCTGTATTAAACTTTGAGTGTTACTTGAACTTCCATAGCCTGAACTAACTGTATACATTGACTTTCAGATCCAACACAACTATTCATTTTCAAAACACGGCGGTTGACATACATTTGACCTATCTTGTGTACTGAAGCGACGGCCAATTCGCAATACTTACACTTCTACTAAGAATATGTTCGAGTTAATATTGCCGTTTTAAGGTATTATGTCACACCAGATATACACATTAAGTAGTAATAATCGAGAAATATGGAGTTGAAGTTGGAACTCTTTAGCTTCCGTATGTCGTGTGTACACAGTGTAATTCGGCGCGGATTTATGCACGCGCGTGACGTCATTCTATTTTAGGTGAGGTCATTCATGAATGGACTTTTGTTATATTGTATGTCATTTATTAAAACTAGTTAAAATGAATGTAGATTTACCTGAAAACATAATTTTACATGCAAGATAAATAGAATATTACGTCCCTGACTTTCGACATGAACTTTATCAGACTCGGCTGTGAGAAAGGATAATTGTCTCGCCAAAGGCTCGCCAATTATCAATTCTCCCAACCTCGTCAGATAAAGTTCATATCTTACGTCAGGGACATAATATTCTCTCTCTATATATATATATATCAGGGGTATTGACCCAAAATTTTCTTGAGCCACATGGTTTTTTTTGGACATTTTCAAGTAAATACAGTGCTCCGGAAATTTTGAAATCTCAATCGGTCTGCTGAAATTTTAATCTTTCCCCCCCCCCCCCCCCTCCCCCCCCCCCCCCCCCCCCCCCGCGCTTTTTATTTTGAAAAATATGTTGAAAGAACTTTTTGCAAAAACACAAATGTCATGTTTATTGCAGGTTACCTTGCATAGATGGTTGCATAACAGTGTCATCACTCGATAATGTCAATGCAAAATACTTTATGAATCATAATTTTTCAAAATTTGCAGACGAAGATAACAAACGCATGTTTTCATTGCTCGTTCGTACTAAAGAATATTCGACCCCAACTCCAATATAGTACTTAATAGAAAATGATTGGTGACGAACAGAAGATAACATTATCTTATTTACTGATCTTTTTTATAAGGTAGACATTGTTTGTCTACATAAAAATAAACCTTTTACTCAGAAAAATGTCTCTGTTGTTTTGGAATTACCATGCATAATTGACCTCAGAAGTACGCGTACAACATCCAATATAGTGTAACTATACCTCGGTTCTATTAATAGGAGCCGATTTGGCTTACTTGGTCATCATCGGAGCAAAATTTAAACTGGTTTAGGGCTGCCGTTTTTATTTGTTTGGAACAAACAAATTTAGTGATAGCTGAAATTCTTAAGCCATACGTCTTATGGAAAATTCCCTAAATTTCATACGCGTGAAAGTAGTACTCAATACTTGCTCTTACTTTTCAAATGTATCACGAAATTTGAAATAATGATATATTTATATCGTCTTTGTTTTCTTATGTGGTTCTTATACTCAAAGAGAATTTGGAAATAAAGTGAAACATTGTATTTTAAAACATGAACGCGGAGAGATTTATAAATCTCAATGAGTGAACTGCTACAGGGAGAACTATTTCCGATTTAAGCTCCAGATACGGTATTTGAATTTTCAATCACGCATTGAAAATGTAGATAAAAACAGAATTGAAAATATTTTCTTTGTGCCTTGTCGGCCATATAAATATAGTATAAAGAATTAAAAAAGCAAATATGTGCGTCATAAAATGCATTTAAAATGAGAGTAACACATTTGCAGAGAAATCGTGATCGTCGAATTCTATTTATAGATACAACGCTATGGGGGGAGGGAGGGTCTAAAGTGCAGACGCGATCTGCGGACAAATACATTATAGAGGGAAAATGCGGACAAATGCAATATAGAGGGAAAATGCGGACGCTATAGAATATAGAGCAAATCTGCGGACGCTATGATTTGTTGTAAAAAATGTTAATTAAAGATGGGCAAATGTGTATAATTTGTTACATATGATCATATCCGGGGTTTTCTTTGTAAATATATAATGTGTTTGATTGCTTTTATCAGTGATATAGATTAAACCTAAAATCGAGATCATGCTGAAATGGAATCTCTTTGTAAAGTGTTTTAACGACTTTCCTCTTTATATAATATCTATAGATATCAATAACGCGAATTGATGGATTGATTTTCCGACAAGTAAATGTCTTATGACGCATCTGCAGCGGACGAAATTTGAAAACATTGCAAGAATAGAATAGGTTGCTAGTAACTAGCCATAGGTTTTGCTTCAATTATATCCTCTCCTTTACAATCGATTGAAGGGTCATGGGTTCTAGTTATTGTTTGGCCTCTTCATTTTCTACTTTGTAACTTTCAACAGTTTTCCATGTGCCATACTACGAGGCAAATGATCCATGCAACATTCTATTCTGTAGGGTACTGTGAAGGGGCAGAACAATTTAAATATTAAACAAATAAACAATAAGTATATATATATATATACAACACTTTTAATCTTAATTTGTTTCTAGTAATTATATATATAAACAAAAATAATACTAATCTATAACAAATAAGTTAAATGGTTTTTTCTTGCTGTGTAAACAGTAAAAAGCAACATATATTGAAAACATTGTGGGAAAAGGAGAATTTGCTTATTTAAACAATTTCTTAATTCCCATAACCTTTCTTTACCGTCGTATAAACCAAATTTGTATTTGAAGGCTGTTATAAGTAAAAAACTTAAATGTTGCCAATTTAATCACATATCTTATCATTATAATAGCCAAATAATTAACAAAAGTTACAATTAAAGTCCGCATCTGTTGTCGAAATATCCACAGGTGCATTAACACAAGATTTGTGAAACCAATTTGTGCATATATCACATTGTACCATGACGGTATCGACACATCCCGGCAAGTTACAAATACATAAATGTATATGATAGGTTTATTGGGAAAAGGGGTTACATTTATAGTTTGTTTGGAATGACACTCGTACACAATGGTAATTAACAGTGTATGGTCACGCATCCTTAATTGATTTGGCAAGCTTAAACACCCTTTAAAGGAAACAGCGGCCAGCTTAGGTGTATACTGTAGAGTAAAATGGGGACGGCACAGGTATTGGTTTTCTCTGGAACATTTAATCCTTTTATAATGCAAATGAATTCAAAAGCCTCTGAAGTCTGAAGCATGTTTCTTTTAAAGTGCTCATATAAATATTAGTACTGCCTTTTTCCACAATATTTTCTACATGATTTCAATTACTCTTTCATTTGGATAGATGTGCTGAAAGTTAGTTATTGTGATCTCCTTTTGTCCGGCGTCTGTCGTCCGTCAACATCCTCTCCTCAGTAACGAGTGGGTCAATTGGGATGAAACTTCGCAGAAAGCATCCTCTCATTGACCTCACCAGAATTCCTTCAAATGTTTGTGATTCATGCAGAATAATGGTTTCCATGGCAACGAAAATAAAATAACTTTAAAATTCTTCTTCTACCAAACTGGTTGGCAGATTTTCAAATTATTATTAAGTATATATAATATACAAGATGAATTTAATTGTAAAAATTGAATGATCATGGACTCTGAATACACCATTTAGTCCCATGCCGTCGAAAAAAGGTTTGACACCTTACCTTCTGAATGTTAGGGTTGTTGTCAACTAACCCACACACATGTATAAACTATAACAATTTACATTCACAAAAGTACCTTGTGTTAACTTACATATTATTCTAGTACAGTTGACTTGAGCGAATGATGTTTTTGAATTCCATGGTCAAATAATTTTCACAATTTTACATTGGATTTGATACACATTATAAGAAGATTCTCTCTAAACATGAAGACTTCAAAACTTGTGAAAAAAAGAATAACAATCAATGACTGATTATTGATTTATTCACTGTCACTGTCTAGAGTCTTTATTCTTTTATACCTTCTAGGTAATACTGGTGAGTCAGGGTTTGAAGTTGAATTGACCATTGCCATGTTTTTAGTTATTTGTGACAAATTTTGTGTTTCATTACTAAAGTTAAATGTAACATTTCCATGAAATGTTGAATTTACGAAAAGGCCAGGTGGTTTGTTAACAGAGTCAACAGCTGCTGCTATAGTTGAAGTTGATTTTGGGCTTGAATGCACTGGAACAGATGGTGTAGATCTATTAGAACGTGACAAAATATTCGAGATGTTTCTCGACTGCTGGTTGTTCAGTGCACTGTAATTGTTTAAAGAATTGATATTCCTATGGCCGGTTATCTGAATGATTTGGTTTTGGGGAATATCTTCATCCGTCAGTTTTTAGCTCGACTTTTGAAAAAACGAGAGCTATTGTCATGACCCTGGCGTCGGCGGCGGCGGCGGCGTGGTCGTCCGGTTAAGGTTTTTTCATAAACATAATCATAATATGTTAAATAATAAAAGTATATAGCTGGAAATCTTTATTTGTTTCACTTAAAACTTCAAAACGTAAGGTTAAGGTTTTTTGTTTAGCTCAGGTTTTGGACAATTTTTTACTCATGATTTTTCATATCTTAAAAACATTTCTTTTTTTTTTGCTTGAAACTTCACAAACTTGCTGAGTGTCTTAAGTTGACCTTATATAATAAGTTTCATAACTCTGTAAATAGTATTGACAATATTATCTCCCCATTTTGATTTAGAAAATCTACTTTGAAGGCTGAAAAATGGTGATAACTGAAACACAATTTAACCTATAGCTTTGAAACTTCCTAAACTTATTCAATGTTTTAACATAACTTGATACAACAAGTTCCATAACCCTGAACTTAATATTGACCAAATTATCCCCCCTTTTGGACTTAGAAAATGTACACTGAAGGTGTTGTCATCCGGTTAAGGTTTTTTATTAGCTTGACTTTTGAAAAAAGAGCTATTGTCATGACCCTGGCTCCGTCGTCGGTGGCGGCGGCGGCGGTGGCGTGGTCGTCCGGTTAAGGTTTTTTGTTTAGCTCATTTTTTTGTCTCCCTATCAGTCGAGCGTCTGTGCCGTACGCGGTGCTCTTGTTGTACAAGGCGTTTCCGTGCACTGAAAAAATAAATCTGTAGTTGTAAAGGGATGATAAATCATTATTATAAAACATTTCTAGATATAGGAATTTCTTTGAAATTCATGACAGTCACTCCCGGTTGCTGTAAACATATAATTTATGTTCATTTGTTTTTTAAACAAGAAAGTTAGTAATATCTTCAGTTGCTTTCAAAAATTGTGCTTCTTCATTCATGGGATCTAGTTGTTTGTGCCAGCTTATGTTAACCCTTTACCTCATATAGACGCTTTCTGACGCCTCTGCAGCCGACATCTTTTTGAAAACATAGTGACAAAAGAAGAAATTGCACAAAACGTGCAATTTCTCCTTTTGCCACAATGTTTTCCACTTTTTGTCATAGGTTATCCATTCAACTATGGAGATTTTCTATGTTTTGACAAAATACGTTCAAAGTTGTATGCTTCAGAATTGTCGTATGAGGGAAAGGGTTAAGAGACCTTTAGTATATATAGATAGTTTGTAGAGGTCAAAATTAAACCCTTTTTCCACATATATACTCATGTTGAAGCATCTGCAGCAGGAGACTTTCGAAAACGTGATAACATGAAAAATTGCTCAAAACGAGCAAATTCTCCTTTTACCACAACATCACATTTTTTATCCCCCGCTTTCGAAGAAAAAAGGGGGGTTATTAATTTGGGTTTGTCCGTCTGTCTGTACACCTACCCACCACCCTTATAAAGACACTTTGATAAATAGTTTTTTTTTATTATTTATGACGAGTATCTCATTTGCATATTAATGTTATTCATTCCGTTAAAGGGAAGTTATTACGGAATTAATTGCATACTTGTGGGGTGCACCCCACAAGTAACCATCAAAGAAAATAACCCCACAAGTACACTTCATAAGAATGTCTGTCTGTCCGTCTGTCTGTCACACTTCGTTTCCGTGCAATAACTGCCACAAATGTTAACCGTTTTTTTTCAAACTTAGTAACAAGGTTAAATGCCTTAAGGGCTAGGCCAAGTTCGATCGTCACTTTCGGCGGACTTTATTTGGTGTAGTTATGGCCCCTTATTTAACAAAAAATGTCGTTTGTTGCTGTTTCCGTGCAATAACTGCCACAAATGTAAACCTTTTTTGTTCAAACTTGGTAACAAGGTTATATGCCTTAAGGGCTAGGCCAAGTTCGATCGTCACTTTCGGCGGACTTTATTTGGTGTAGTTATGGCCCCTTATTTAACAAAAAATGTCGTTTGATGCTGTTTCCGTGCAATAACTGCCACAAATGTGAACCTTTTTTTTCAAACTTGGTAACAAGGTTAAATGCCTTAAGGGCTAGGCCAAGTTCGATCGTCATTTTCGGCGGACTTTATTTGGTGTAGTTATGGCCCCTTATTTAACAAAAAATGTCGTTTGTTGCTGTTTCCGTGCAATAACTGCCACAAATGTGAACCTTTTTTTTTCAAACTTGGTAACAAGGTTAAATGCCTTAAGGGCTAGGCCAAGTTCGATCGTCACTTTCGGTTGAGTTATGGCCCCTTAATTAACAAAAAATGTCGTTTTTTTCTGTTTCCATGCAATCACTGCCACAAATGTGAACCGTTTTTTTTTCAAACTTGGTAACAACGTTAAATGGCTTAAGGGCTAGGTCAAGTTCGATCGTCACTTTCGGCGGATTTTATTCCTACAATATTTCCTGCAAGCGGGGGATATAAATTTCATGAATTTGCTTGTTTCATCTCTTTTCAATTATAATACTACTATTTATTGAGATTTTCCATATTTTAAAGGATTTCAAAGTTGTCTGCTGCAGATTTTCTGTATATGTATGTGGGAAAGTGTTGATCATATAATGATTTATATCATAAATGACGCCAGGCATGAAATAGAGAATAACTAACTGCATGTTTTTGATATAGAATTTATGTCACAAGGGAAAAAAGGGGTAATTTGGTTAAAATCACGAAACCGTAGGTTGAGTGATTTTACACCAAATTACCCCTTTGTTCCCGAGTGACATAAATTCGATACCAAAAACATGCAGTTAGTTATTCTATTTATTATATATCTGGAATAAATCTCCCCTTTATTTTAAAGAAACATATAAAAAAAAAATGACTTGGCCTTAGGCGTATGAATGTTACGTAACCAAATACTGCAGCTTCTATTTGGCGCCAAATGACTAGCGTTAAGACGTCAAAACCGCTGACGTGACGTCATTTTCCTAGTATTCGGTCTCAGTTTTTTTTAAATTCCTAGTATTAAACCCACTTTAAATTCAAAAGATGTTCCAAATCTAAAAAGAAGTAGTTCCGGCAAAAATGATATCATCACTAGTGATGATATAAAAAAACTAAGTGTTATCGTCACAGTGTTAGTTATCATTTTTTTAAAAATTGATATTGATTTTTTTTTATATCACATAAATACCCTTATTTTCAAGTTGAGAACAAATCACGGAACAACGATATCCAACATGTGTGATATCAAAAACACGTCATACACGCGACTACTGATGACGTCATTTTGACCTTTATCTTTATTATGTTTATTGTTAAGTTGTTAAATTTTACACATTGAAAAATGCAATAATACGTTATTTTCAATAAATAACGAGTCCTAATTGTTTAAAACATTGTTGTTTTTTTCTTCTTATTCAAAAATGATGTAGACTACTTTTTTATGCGGTGAATCACAAGTTCTTATGAAGAATATGTTATTCGGTCTTTGTTTCGATGTTGTCAATATTTTTCATTAAAACACACTGTTTAGGTGATAAAAAGAATCCATCACTCGTTTTCTTTGGAGATCAAGATTTCTTAAATTCGTCTCGAAAAAGAGAGTTATTAACCTCGCCAAGAGGCTCGGTTAATAACCGTCTTTTTCTAGACTCATTTAAGAAATCTTGATCTCCAAAGAAAACTCATGATGGATCCTATATATGTCACTTAAATTTCAATGCAAAATTTGGATAGGTATGTAATAAATAAGTTATATTAAACTAGTGTAATAACAATTAACGTGACGTCATAATGTAACTTTTAGCGTTGTAAATACGCGCGCTTTATAGCGACGTTTATATGGATATAGCGCTGTAAATTATTAAATTAGTATTTATGATATAAAAAGAACATTACATTTGTGGTCATTCAATACGAAATTTATTAAACTCGTCAAGGCTCGTTCTTATCAATTTCAGAAAACTCGTTTAATAAATTCCGTATTGAATGACCACTCATGTAATATCCTCTATATATTCAATTTATAATTATTTTTATGCCCCCCCGGAATCTCCGATTCGGGGGGCATATAGTTTTTGGCCTGTCTGTCTGTTGGTCTGTCTGTTGGTCTGTCTGTTGGTCTGTCTGTCTGCACAAAAAAACCTTTAACCTTGACCACTACTTTTGAACCATAACAGGTACGGCTACCATATTTCACATGTGTATTCCTTGTGACATGACCTTTCTGTCAGTACCAAAATGTTTGACCTTGCGACCTTGACCTTTGACCTAGATGTAGTTTTTGGCCTGTCTGCACGAAAAAAACTTTAACCTTGACCACTACTTTTGAACCATAACAGGTACGGCTACCATATTTCACATGTGTATTCCTTGTGACATTACCTTTCTGTCAGTACCAAAATGTTTGACCTTGCGACCTTGACCTTTGACCTAGATGTTGCCATTCTCGAAAACAACTTTAACCTTGGCCATTACCTTTGAACTATAACAGGTACGGCTACCATATTTCACATGTGTATTCCTTGTGACATGACCTTTCTGTCAGTACCAACATTTTTGACCTTGCGACCTTGACCTTTGACCTAGATGTTGCCATTCTCGAAAAAAACTTTAACCTTGGCCATTACTTTTGAACCATAACCGATACGGCTACCATATTCCACATGTGTATTCCTTGTGACATGACCTTTCTGTCAGTACCAACATTTTTGACGTTGTAACCTTGACCTTTGACCTAGATGTTGCCATTCTCAATTTTTGTTTAACCTTCCCCACTACTTTTGAACCATAACAGGTAAGGCTACCATATTTCACATGTGTATACCTTGTGACATGACCTTTCTGTCAGTACCAAAAATGTTCACCTTGCGACCTTGACCTTTGACCTAGATGTTGCCATTCTCGAAAAAAACTTTATCCTTGACCACTACTTTTGAACCATAACAGGTACGGCTACCATATTTCACATGTGTATTCCTTGTGACATGACCTTTCTGTCAGTACCAACATTTTTGACCTGGCGACCTTGACCTTTGACCTAGATGTTGCCATTGGGGGGCATCAGTGTTTCACAAACACATCTTGTTTTTCCTAATATTGACTCATTTTGAAACATCTGCTTCAAAAGACTTTTAAAAATAATGGGGCAAGATGGCTCATAATACATAATTTCTCCTTTTGCCGGTGTTTTCAAGGAGCCAATTAACCAATTCCCACTAACAGACAAATACCGATGTCTAGGCAGCAAACGAAATTTTAAAACATTGTGACATAAGGAGAAATTGCTCAAACTTTCTCCTTTCGGTGAACAGTTCTCAACTCTTTCAAGAATCACACCCTCAATTATAGAACATTTTCATATTTTTGTCTAAATGTTCTCAAAGTTGTCTGCTGCAGATTTGTTGTATCACGGTTGAAAAGGGTTACTAATAAAACTTTCATTTATAAAAAAATAAACTATTTTGGAATAGATGTTTTTAAAGTTGTTTGCTGCAAATTTGTCATCATGTAATTCGTTATGTAAATCAAATTTATTATGAGTTAACCCTTTCTCTCATATAGACGCTTTCTGACGCATCTGCAGCAGACGGCTTATTGAAAACATTGTGACAAAAGAAGAAATTGCACAAAACGTGCAATCCTTGCCACAATGTTTTCCACTTTTTGTCATAGGTTATCCATTCAATTATGGAGATTTTCTATTTTTTGACAAAATACGTTCAAAGTCGTCTGCTGCAGAATTGCCGTATGAGGGAAAGGGTTAAGGTAGATTGAAACCTTTCCAAGCAAAGATAACTTTTCATGCTTATGTATTTTTCAAAAAGGAGTTATATACCTGTAAGGGGTAATTCTGGGCTCATCTATTCCCGAGTCAATCTTCATTTCATTCATTATAGAATAAATTTTGTTTATGCCCATAGGGGTCTTCTTGAACCACTTCGATACAGCACCAGATACGTTTGCCGTTAAAAAAAAAGGGACTTTCAGCATCTAACATGTCTTGCGGTCTTTTGTCCCTGTATGTTTTAAACAGATGAACAGGGTCTCTGTCAGGGTAGCCCGGATTGGCATAAGCCCTAGGTTTTACTAATCTGAAAAGAAAAAAAGACATACCTTAGTTAAATTAATGGTAATAAAGGACTCAGGCCATGATATATGGAACACAGTATGCTGACTGGGAAGTGCTGTTAACTGCTGTTAATAATCAACTTACTCAAAATACTCAGACTCACAGCCATTATACAATATCATTGTGGACCTGACATATCGCTACTCACAGCCATTATACAATATCATTGTGGACCTGACATATCGCTACATCATTTTACTGAACAGAGGCACGCTGAGGATTTGCTGGTTCCTACGAAATAACAAAGATCATCTTGTAATCATATTATGTACCTTATTTGGTTTGTATTGTTACTAGCTATCAGTGAATTGTTCTTGATAGATAGGACAATGCATGATATGATTGCGGATTCGTCATCATTTGGATGATGTCAGACTAAGTGAAGATGCGGATCATCCATACAGATTGAATTAAAAAAAAAAGGAAATAAACAATTTATGTTTTTTCATTGATCCAGGTGTAATTTTATGGGATATTATGTATTTGTTAGCCATGGACAGATTTTTATTCTAGGATTGGGAGATATTATTGCAAGTATCATACCTAGTATCTTTTGGATCTATTCCAGTCCTAGTTTTAGTTTGCCTCTCCGTGTTTAAGATGATGAACTCCTCACCAGTATCAGGATCCGTACAAAGGGTCACATCACCCCATTGCAATGAATGCACTTCCTTTCCGGTTCTTAAACCAAAATGACTGGTGACAGTCAACCACATTGCGTGTAATAACGCCCTGGTTGACTTGTCCCCAAGAGTACCGCTCCCATACATTTTCTCAAGGTGTGTGTCTGTAAGCATCGTTGCTGTCTTGGGTTTGTTACCCAGTCCTGACTTTTTCAAATGCTTCATTTTCATTCGCAGTACCTCTCTGGACTTCGCAAACTCAATGTCTTTCATTATTTCGACTCTGCTTTGTTTTGTTTCAAATACATCTCCAAGGAGGACACAATTCCCCGTAAGGTTGTTGGCTCGTACTCGGATCCATCCTTTTTCGTAACGGCCAGCAAGAATTGACACAAAAGAGTATTTAATTCATCCGGAGGGATAAGTTCAGCATCTCTTGTCTCATTTACAGCAAAAAAGAATGTTTTTAACAATTTCATATCACTGAGAGTCTTTTTCTTAGTTCCTTGATTTTCATTCTCTATTAGGAACTGTTCAACATTCACTGATCTAAATGCCCTTGTATTTTGAGATATTGGGTTAAATTCCCCAAACGCTTCTGAAACATCCTCTAACTCCATGTCATTATTTAATAAATCATTTAAAAAGTCTTCTTGCTTAAACATTTCTTGAAATACCTCATCTACAGTTTCACTCATCTTTTTTCTAAAGGTACTTTTGTAGCAGACGCTTTTTTAACTAAGGGAGATAATAATGTAAACATTGCCAAGGGAGATAATTGTGTTTAAAAAAAAAAGTAGTTCCGTCAATTGAAAAGTCATAATCTCACTGCACAAGTCATAATCTCACTGGTCTCACCGGTGAGATTATAGGATTATTATTCACTGAGAAATTTCTATAATTCATCGGTAAGCATAAAAGAAAAAGGATTTTTATGCAGGTTTGTGAGAAATTATTTTACAATTTCATTCTTTAACAAAAAAATAAATCTTTTGAAAGTTTGGTCAAATATAAAAAAAATATTTAACCTTTTATTGAACACGTCGAACGCATTCGGCCAATTTTGACCTACACCTAAAATAAGATAGCGATCTGAAAATTTAGTAATCTATACGGTGCTAATCGGAAGTGGGTAATTGACGTCACAGGAAGTTGATTATAAGCAAAGATGGCGGCGCCCACAGGTGATCGATACCGACGTGAAAACACAAACTTTAAAAGCATATATCTTGGTAGTGCAAGCATGTAAAAAAAAAGTAATTGCATCAAAATGATACATTACTGTAGTGCTATTTAGTCATATAGTTTAAACTTCAGCCGAGCGTATTCCTTTAAATAATGTTGAAACTCCAGCTTCAAGGTTACAAAACGGGCGTGTCCCAATATAGAGCCATTCAGTTATCAAGATAATGTCTTATTCCAACTTGTTGTGTTAGATATTCACAAGAAAGCTATATATGTATGAAGGACGGAAAGTATAGCTATTAAGGCGAAGTATTTCGCGAATATTCATGCCAAGTCGCAAGATCACCTGCGTAAAGTATCGACCCGGATCACCCTAAGAATGCCATAAAGGCTAATCGGGGCAGACATTTTTCGCCTCCTGCGTATTTTCTGTTCAGGAATCATTACTTTATACCGCTATCCTCCTGATACGGAATGTGTCGGCCCGGATTTGCATGCGCAGGCTGATCTGGGTCGATACATTAAGTACACATAGATAGCACACGTTATTGTCACAAACAAACGTAGCAAAACAACGAACAAGCACTATGTTTAGTTTGTTCATACAAATCGTCTTTGTGAACATTTATTACATGTAGTTTTGTTTCTCTCAACTTTCCTATCAGAGAGACAAGATTCTTAAATTTGGTTACTGTCCTGTAAACACTTTTAGATTTTGTTTATAAAATTTAAAGTGAAAAGATAAATAATCCCTAAGAAGGCTGATATAATGCGATCTTTGTATCAAATGTCCAGTTGTATCCTGGATGATGTATCTGGGAGTATTTAGATTCATCAAACAGTGTGTCAAGTGTTAGACTGTTTACCTTACAGTTGTTCGCTGCGAATATAAAACATGAACGATGTGTTACCTTTCCAAAACACACCGGCAGCCAGACTACTTTGAAAACATACTCGCATTTTTTTTGAAAACTCCCTTTTAATCAAAGTACAATAATTCAATAGAGTTGAAAACATGTCGCCATGTTTTCAAAAAGCCGTCTGCTGCAGAAAGCGTCTATATGATGGAAAGGGTTAAGTTAACAGATGATCATTTTGACTGTTAGAACAAACATTGACCTAACCGCTAACGACTAGATCTGAGTGAATCTCTTAATACACCCCTGTGATAAACGTATATCCTGATAATGAGCTAAAGCATGATATGTACCTAATTTAATAAATCGCTAAGTAGGAGAACAAGGTGCCACTTTGCTGCATTATGATGTGGTCTGAATCTCCATGACCGACACAGGCATCGCCAAGCTGCGTGTATCTGGTTCTCTTGGGTCAATATCCATCCTTACACGTTGTAAGCTGTTTCTCTGTGTCCAAGAAATTTATCCTCTTTAATAATACGCTGAAGTTTGTCTACAGCTCTGCTTTTCCATGGTGGCTTTTTATTTGCTTTAATACAATAAATCAGCGCTCGGAAAAATTGATATTTTTATTTAATTACTCTGGTAAAAGGAATTTGAAGCACACGAATCTTACAGCATTTACATGTGACAGAATTAACTATCGATTGGTAAGACATTTTTTATGAACATTTTACCGACGATTACTGAAATGGCAGAAAACCACTTGTGTTGCCTCGGACCGGATGCTGCTGACATCCCAAGTAATGTAGAAAAGAAGACTTACAGCTTGTATGAAATGAAAGCCATAAATAAGAAGTTGGGAGCAACAGAAAAAAGAGACATCGATGTGTTTTATACGGGTGGAGGAATACGGCTAAAATTTAGCACGGCGGTATACGAGTTATTGAGGGTCTCGGCTGAAACGTTTTTCACGTCAGAATCTGGAAGGACAGATTTCACCTACCAGAAAATCCCGGTTCAAGACAAAAAGGGAAACAACGTGGAAATGAGGTATAAAGTTTATAGTGGGAAATCCCCTCTCTACACAATCAACTTTTACCACACAAAGTCATCATGTCTTGTCAATGGCAGAAATGTGGACCAGTTCATGACCATAGACTTCATTGAGCTAATGGCAATCGTTTCCCGACATCTGACTTACAACAAAACCAACGCAGCAGATATGAACGCACAGATTAGACTATTGCTAATTGACTATAAGATTCAACGATCAAACCCAACGCAACCGACAGAAATAACAACAGAAATGTTGACTGATACATCAGAGGAGCCTGAATCGAATGATAACCAACCTCCCGCTGACAAATTGGAACCAAACTCCATAATGGTACTGCTACAGAAAATGAATAACAACATTAATGACTTACACAGCAAGTTAGATTCCCATATTAAAAACACAAGCATGCAGTTCTCTTCGGTAAGAGATACGATTGAAGGTGTGAAGAAACTTGTTTCCGTGGTAGATAGGCAAACATCAGCGGACCTGGATAATATTTTGCACACTACGCAAAATGTGAAGGAAGGTGTAGATAAACTCGGTGAGTCATTATCCAGACGAATTCAGTCGGTGACCGATGCAGTAAAATCCACAATAGAGAGGTCCCGGAATGAACCAGCATCACCGCCGAAAACTGTTAATACCATACAGGCACAGAAAACACCAAACGTGGAGGTAAAAGGGGACAGGACTTTTTTGATCGGGGACTCTGTATTTAAAGGAATACAAAGACGGGGACTGAACAACAAAACTGACATTAACTCAGGTAGTGGGGCAACTATTAATCTTTTAAATGAAAGATTGTCGGAAGTTGGTACACATAAATATTCAAACGTTGTTTTGTACATTGGCGGAAATGACGTCAGCAACGGAAAGTCGAGCGTGACGTTACGAGCGGAAATTAGAGACACGACGTTGTCACTTCAACGTAAACAGTGTTGCGTGTACCTATGCACTATTTGCCCAAGGCAAGATGTTGATGTCAGGCCATACAACAACGAAATTCGTGAAGTATGTCGCGAAACTGGTGCAGTACTGATCGAGTGTCATAATGCATTTGTATACGGAGACGGTACCACAGTGAGACACTTCTACAACAACGACGGCATTCATTTAAATTTACTCGGAACAAAAACTCTTGTGTTCACCGTTAACAAGAAACTGCATATTGTAAAAAGGCCCAAAAATGACGAGACTCCACGACAACAGGCGACAACATTCGGCGCTTACGCTGGAAGACAGTACCGCGTTCGACATTATGCAGATGATAGAGGCCTGCGCTCGGACAGTGGGCACGGAGACTACTTCACGCCAGTTAATCGACGATCTCGGCCGTTCCAGATATCGCCTGGAAATAGTAGTGCTGCTTCTTTATACGGAAGAAGAAACGGGAACGCATACAGACAATAGGACGAAACCGGCAGACACACGCACTATTTAAACGTAAATCTATATAGGACACTACAAAATATATGTACTGAGTGTAACGAGGTAAACTGTGTATGTATAATGGGTGAAGAACAAGATCATTGCAGTACTTTGAATAATTGCAATTTCATACATAGACCTAAGGATGTTACTCTAGCCCTCAGAACCAAAATTAACTGTGATAAAAAAACAACGCCTTTACATGAAACGTATTCTACCGATCTCGTAAATAAAACACACCAACAACCACCTAGTATGACCTTAAATGATTCAGCAATCAGTCAAAGCACTTGTTATAGTAATACTTCATTTAAATACAGTAAGAAAGGTACTCATATTTCTAATCTGAATATTTGTCATTTAATGCCCAAACTTGACGAAATTAAATTAATGCTATCTAACGTGAATTCCCCGGATATACTAGGTTTATGCGAAACGTTTTTGCATGAAAACATCGATGACAACTGTTTGAAAATTAATTATTTTACGTTTGAACGAAAAGATCGTGTCGGTAAGAAAAAGGGTGGCGGTATCATTGTTTATATGTTAAATAAATTATCGTACAAGCGTTGTCTAGAATATGAAAACGATGATATAGAATCCGTGTGGATTCAGATTAATAGCACAAACAGTAAAGCGTTTTTATTAAACTTTGTTTATCGACCTCCTAACGCAGGACAGACTTGGATCGATTTATACGAAGCGCAACTAGATAGAGTCGATTTATCGCGGTCGGAATATTACATACTTGGCGATTTTAATATTAATTATTTATCTGCGAATACGGATAAACACTTTAATAACACTAAATGGGTCGACTTAGTTTCAAAATTTGATTTCGTGCAACTTGTTGAATCTTCAACGCGTGTAACTAAATACTCAGAAAAAATAATAGATCATATTTATACACCATCATGTTACGTCACTAACATAAATGAAGTATTTGTTTCACCGCTGTCGCTTAGCGATCATTATCCGATAAGTTTTACACATACGAGCACCATGTCGCTTTCAAAAAGTTTGCATAAGTATATGCAGTACAGATCTTTTAAACAGTTTGATATAAGCGTATTCAAAGAAATAATTCTCCAATTGTCAATACATACTGTTGAGATATTGAGCGATCCAAATGAGGCGCTGAATTTGCTTTACCACATACTTAATACAGTATTATCTGATATAGCACCAGTGAAAACTAAGCGAATTAAATATGACACACAACCAGGTTGGTTTTGTGATGAAATTAAGTCCATGATTTTTCAACGCAATAAATTCCATCAGGATGGTAACTTTGAACAGTATAAAATACTTAGAAATAAGTTAACGGCTACAATAAAAAGACATAAAAGAAATTTTTTCAACAAACCAATTCATGAGAATAAAGACGTCAAATACTTATGGAAAAATCTTAAATATATTTCAAATTTAAACCAATCTAGAACTGTTCAGCTTCCGCGTACGTTAAAGAAAAACTCTGAAATTCTAACGACAGACTTGCGCATTATTAATGAATTGAATACATATTTTGTGAATATTTCATCCTTAGTTAAATTAACCGATTTTTCACCAAACACATTTGTAAAATTACAAAAAAAGCTTGACGAAAAACTTGCAAACAATATTTTTGAAATTCCATTTATTTCGACACATGAAGTTATATTCAAGTCGAATATTCACCAAGGCACAGTACTTACTTCTTTCTAATGAAGTGGTCCAATTAATATATGCAGACATCCACGGATAATTTATTTTAATATTGATAATTGTGAAGCTAACACTATTGAATGCTCAATACAGAAAGTATATGTTGGAGGGGTATAGTATATATACTCTAATTATTTTGAGTCTATGCACTATTTATCTGATATATTAAACGACTCTGTTTCACAAGCACACACATTTTGACTCATCTGCAGAAGACGACTTTTGAAAACACATTGGCAAAAGAAGAACGTACTCACAAACGGTTTTTGTCACAGGACATCATGTATATTTCAACAAGGTTTATCTACTAAGCGATAAAGATAGAAAAAGGTGGTGACTAAGAACGAAAGTGTAGGGTTGAACACGGTTTATCTATTGAGTGATAGAAATGGCTACGTCTCTGTCCGGACAGCCAATATATGATAAGGGAAATTAACGATTTGATCAACCCTTGTTCATCTTCCAACAACATTCTATAACGTAAGACCTAAAACTGCATTCGTCAAGACTCATCTTGGTCTTTACTGTTTGATATGATTGAATCAATATGTAGGACTAACATTATTCGTGAAGACTTATCTTGGTCTATATTGTTTGATATGATTGAAACAATATTTTTAACTAATATTATTCGTGAAGACTCATTTTGATCTATACTGTTTGCTATGATTGAAACAATATGTAGAACTAACAACATTCGTGAAGACTTATCTTGTCCAAAATGTTTGCTATGTTTGAATCAATATAAAGGACTTGCGTTATTCGTGAAAACTTATCTGGGTCTAAATTGTTTTATATGATTGAATCAATATGTAGGACTAACAACATTCGTGAAGACTTATCTTGGTCTATACTGTTTTCTATGACTGAATCCATATATAGGACTAATAACATTCGTGAAGACTTATCTTGGTCTACACTGTTTGTTATGATTGAATCAATATGTAGGACTAACAACATTAGTGAAGACTTATCTTGTCCAAACTGTTTGCTATGTTTGTATCAATATAAAGGACTTGCGTTATTCGTGAAGACTTATCTGGGTCTACATTGTTTTATATGATTGAATCAATATGTAGGACTAACAACATTCGTAAAGACTTATCTTGGTCTATACTATTTGCTATGATTGAATCAATATGTAGGACTAACAACATTCGTGAAGACTTATCTTGGTATATACTGTTTGCTATGATTGAATCAATATATAGGACTAATAACATTTGTGAAGACTTATCTTGGTCTACACTGTTTGCTATGATTGAATCAATATATAGGACTAACAACCTTAGTGAAGACTTATCTTGTCCAAAATGTTTGCAATGATTGAATCAATATAAAGGACTTACGTTATTCTTGAAGACTTATCTTGGTCTACATTGTTTTATATGATTCAATCAATATGTAGGACTAACAACATTCGTGAAGACTTATCTTGGTCTATACTGTTTTCTATGACTGAATCCATATATATAGGACTAATAACATTCGTGAAGACTTAGCTTGGTATACATTGTTTTATATGATTCAATCAATATGTAGGACTAACAACATTTGTAAAGACTTATCTTGGTCTATACTCTTTGCTATGATTGAATCAATATGTAGGACTAACAACATTCGTGAAGACTTATCTTGGTCTATACTGTTTGCTATGATTGCATCCATATATAGGACTAATAACATTCGTGAAGACTTATCTTGGTGTACACTGTTTGCTAAGATTGAATCAATATGTAGGACTAACAACAATAGTAAAGACTTATCTTGTCTTATCTTGTCCAAACTGTTTGCTATGTTTGAATCAATATAAAGGACTTGCGTTATTCGTGAAGACTTATCTTGGTCTATACTATTTGTTATGATTAAATCAATATGTAGGACTAGCATTATGCGTGCAGACTTATCTTAGTCTATACTGTTTGCTATGATTGAATCAATATGTAGGACTAACAACATTCGTGAAGATTCTGGTAGTTAAACAAAGGTTCGAATCCCATGGGCGTCTGTTCTGGTAGTTAATCAAAGGTTCGAATCCCAGTGGCGTCTGTTCTGGTAGTTAAACAAATATTCGAATCCCAGTGACGTCTGTTCTGGTAGTTAAAACAAAGGTTCGAATCCCAGTGGCGTCTGTGCTGGTAGTTAAACAAAGATTCGAATCTCAGTGGCGGCTGTTCTGGTAGTTAAACAAAGGTTCGAATCCCAGTGGCGTCTGTTCTGGTAGTTAAACAAAGGTTTGAATCTCAGTGGCATCTGTTCTGGTATTTAAACAAATGTTCGAATCCCTGTGGCGTTTGTTCTAGTAGTTAAATCACGGTACTGATTGTATGTCTGTCTTATGCCTAGTTAAGGGGTAGGAAGTAATTGTGATAAGGTGGCTCATACTGGGTGACACTATAATAAACAAACACTTGCCTTTACTTTAAAAACTTATTATTACTTTGACATGTAATCTGTTGCAATATTAAATCTTTGATAAATGTTCTTAATACGTTTGTATAACCAACTCCTCCAAAAAATAGAAAATAATGTTTACAAATGAAATGCAGTGACCTTAAAAAATACGTCTTCACAAATGCATAGGAGACAAACAGTTCACAAAATTATTCTGTTTTGTTAAAAGGATTTCATTTGTTGATTTAAAACCTGTGAGTGGAAATAACAGAAATGGACGGACCTATTACCGGTATCACAGGAAATATGAGAGATCTGTGGGACGACATGGATAAAACTGGACTGGAATTACCGGATTGCACCAAACCGAACCATGGAAAACCCGGAATGGAACATATCAGACCGCTTCAATACCCTTTTGGACCATATCAGACTGTTGACATACCGCAACGGACCAACATATGACTTACAGTTGTTACAGACAATACTACTAATAATACCACTACTACCACCACCACTACTACTACTACTACTACTACATATACCACTATTACTACTACTACTAATACCACAACTACCACCACTACTACTACTACTACTACTACTACTACTACTACTACTACTACTACTACTACATATAGCACTATTACTACTACTAGTAATACCACCACTACCAGTACTACTTCTACTGCTACTACTACTTACTACTTCTTCTACTACTACTACTACTTCTACTACTACTATTATTACTACTACTACTACTACTACTACTACTACTACTACTACTACTACTACTACTGCTACTACTACTTACTACTTCTACTACTACTACTACTACTACTTATACTACTTCTACTGCTACTACTACTACTTCTACTACCACTTCTACTACTACTACTACTACTACTACTACTACTACTACTACTACTACTACATATACCACTACTACTTCTACTACTACTACTACTTCTACTACTATGACTTCAACTATTAACACTACTACTTATACTACTACTATTACATCTACAACTTCTTGTACTACAACTACCACTTTTACTTCTTCCATTACTACTACTTTCTTTACATCTAATTAATTGGTAAGTTGTTTTTCTGCATTAATTGTCTGTCCATGTCTATATCAATAATATCAAATACCCCTTAAAAGCCCCCCTTATCCCCTGGTCTGATCAGAAAGAGATACACTCGAGAAGGCATTCAGGGAACACACCGTAATAGGCCTATACATTCCTGGTATTTCCATTCACCGACTTGAAATCAACCTTCGTAACAAAACAGCATACACATTTTATGAGATCGAATAAATAGAGAAAGATAGCCAACATTTATCAAAGATATAACGCGATAACAGATTACATGCCATACATAACAATTACTCTTTTTTTTTAATTTGATTAAAATAATTCAGAATTTTTCAAAACTCACAATTTCAATTACATATAAAAGGAAAATAATTTAAAAAATATACACAAAATAAATAAAATAAATGAACAACAAGAAAAATAACATAACTCTCTCAATATATGCAGTCAAATCATTCATGGCGAGCATCTGAAAATATATAAAAGAAAAGTTGAACTGCGCATTAGAAAACATAACCATACGGCATTAGCGATTTAAGTCGATCTAGATTAAATTATGCACCCGGGAAATCTGATCTGGGTTTTCATTGTATACAAGTTGAAAAGTAGGAGTTCATTCAGACACCATCATTATGATAGATCCGCGTCTAGTGGGTTAAAGATAAAATCAGTGAAGATCCATTACGCATTGTCCATACTGTTGGTTTTCTCAGAACGGCTCATAAATCTTTATGTTACATCCCGTTACGGACGTATTACAAGACGCCCCATTTTCGCCCGACGTGACAATATTTTTTTTACAGTTTTGCAAATATCAATTAGAAGGAAAATGATTTTACATCTATATTATAATCTTAAACCACATATTGACACTTTCCGGCCCTTTGCAGCAGACGAATTTTGAAAACATTGTGACAAAAGGGATTAATAGCTACTATTAAAACGTTCATAGATAGAGAATTTCCATTTTTTGGTCTAGATGTTTTCGAATTCGTCTGCTGCAGAAGTGTTGTATGTGGTAAAGGGCTGATATCATGAAATGGATCAGAGAAACAGATTCTAGAATAAAACAATTTCATGATTTGTTTCTGTCTTTAAAAAGCATCAAAACTTACGGTGGAAGGCCATCGTTTGTGGCATCAAGAAGACCAATCTTTGGGTCAATGTTGAAATATTCTGAAATATTCGGAAAGCAATTAGTAGAATTATGAATACCTTCTCTAAAATTTATTCCGTGAAATGAATAAGGCATTTATACAGAACCTTACACGAATACCTATAGCCTACAAGTGAACAAGTATGCATTGTTTCCACACACAAGATTAAAACTAGTACCGTTTGAAACAAAAGCATTTTTAGAATTATTGCATTTGAATGCCGTTTTCAACAGTATTCAGTTATATTTCAGCGAATACACCTAACATGTGTTGCCTATATTTTCCCCACCAGTACTCCTCACAATAGTATTCACAGGCCACTGCCTAGCATTACACATACATATTGATGGAAGGCGAATGATGCTAGTGACAAATAATTTTCTTGGTCATCGTAATGAATGCATTTGCCGAGACTGAAGAGCCCTGGTTTCACATCCGCAATGGGCTAAAGGAGCTCCAACAAAACAAAAGCAGTTATCCGTCAGTATATAAATTACAAATATATATATTTGTTTTTATAATAGTTCATATTCAGCGATTATTTTTTACAAGAAAGGGTAAATAAAAAGAACACCCTATCATTTCAACAGCACAAACATCCAGTAATACGTGATTTGTGTTGGGATCTGCACGTACAAATAATGAAGGCCTCTGCAAGCCTGTATATCCACAACGTTTCAACATAGTGTATACACTGTCAGCAGACAAATACAACAGCCATATTTTACTTTCTTACGAAACAACTATATATAGCTCTAGTGGTTCTCCGCATATGCCTCCAAGTTTGAGGTAATGCTACGGAGATGCAATACGACCCGTTATCGCCTGACGTATCTTAAATATATATAGGCCATTCCACGAGAAAACCAACAGTGTGGACATTGCGTAAAGTTTCGACCCGGATCAGCCTAAGCATGCCGCGCAGGCTAACCCGAACAAACCTTTTTCGAATCTGGTGTATTTTCTGTTTCAGAAATCATTACTCTATACATCTATCCCCCTGAGCCGAAATGTGTCTGCCCTGATTAGCCTGCGCGGACTGCACAGGTTGATATGAGTCGATGCATTGCGCAGAGTCCATAATGTTGGTTTTCTCGTGGAACGGCTCATATCAATACTTACCATACATTTCTGTTACACTCCTTGGTGCGCTCTTCCTCTCATCATCTTCACCCTTTGCAATCTGGGTAAGTGAAGCCGTTACAGCTGCTTCGGCTAATACTGAAATAGTTCAGTAGTGTAGTTATACAATACATGTAGATCTAGATGTACACACTTTATTTCATTATTGGACATTTTTAACTCTTTCAGCGCTAAATTGTATAAAGTAGACTCTTCCATATTCAAAATCGGGCAACTCCATTTTTCATGTTATAAGAGTTTTTGGAATAGTTGCATTTCTAAAAGGCAAACAATGCTGAATCCAGGCGAGACAGCTCGTATTGAGATATTCCCCTACCTAAATCTATATTGTTTGCAAAGACTTCATGGGCTCTGCGGAATGTATCTACCCAGATCAGTCTGGGCTAGTCCGGGCCGACGCAAGTAATCATTCCTGAAACAGAAAATCTACAGGGGGCGAAAATTGTCTGTCCGGGTTAGGCTGTACGGCATGCTTATGCTGATCCAGATCGATACTTAACGCAGAGTCCACATTGTTGATTTTCTCGCGGGACGGCTCATATGTATACATGTAAATAAATATGAACCGGAATAGCGATTTGGGTGTCTTAATGACAGTCCGCTTCGACATCATTTAAAGTCATATTGACATAAAACTAGAGAGGCTGCACTTCAAGCTTTTTGTCAAAAAAATGCCTTTTTGCATTAAAGCTATACTGAACTTATATGCGGAGGGAAAGACTCTGAATAGACCGTGATGATGCACTGTACGCAGAAACATAACGGCTCATATTCCCTAGACGCGGCTCATATTATGTGAATGACATAGGACGATTGATCATTTCGGGTTTTAGGTCGTCTTCAATTTATTTGCAGTTATATTACGGCGACCAGTTCTTCTACGCATGTGTTTCCTGGCTGTTCCCACACTAGTGCTCAACACAACTGACTTTCCAAGCGACTTGCTGCTTTTTCAGAGACATTGGTGAAAATGACGCTTGTCACAGTGATTTGTGTCAAACGTAGGCCATAATGTTGGCCGAGTTTGGGTTCGAACTCGCTGTCCCTGAATTGACAGCCCGCGTAACTACCGACTGAGCTACCGGGGCTAGGCGATATAGGACGACATGAATTCTTCATCCAATTTAAACTGTGCATCGTTCGTCTCACATAATTATGTATTTTCATGAAACAAATCGTAAAATGGATGAAATTACGTGCACGTAATAAACTGTTTATCTTAGCACAAATGTAACGATCGATGTATTGATGTGGAATGAATTGATAATGGTGTGGTAAAAAGGCCTACCTGTGAATAAATCTAAACGATCCAAATGGATATTGCTTTACAGAAGTTTCTTTAAACCTTTTGACATTAATTTATGCACAGCGCAGAACCAGATCAGACGCTTGGTCTTCGCAGAACGATGATTATTTAAATGCATATGTTCTTAAGATGCCTAAATCACGTCTTTTAAATACAATTACTGGTTCATTTAGTAAAGATGAAAAGGTATAACTTACGGCTTATTGCTCCCGACGACAGAGAACCAGTAGATCCCTCATCAATGACCGCCTTGCTGTCATCTCGGACGTCCTCAAATAGGTTATGGGCGGATTCGCATGTATAGGCAGGACCTTTGGAGATAGAAAGTGACAAAATATGTCGGACGGGATGTGACATTTACCTCTAAAGACGTCATCGATGCCTCGTTGTGGCATATGACTTTTGAAAACGTATTGTGAAAGTGGTGTAATTCTTAATCCAATCAGTCTTGTAATGCACGTTTTTAGTGTGTTACGTTTATTTTTGGAAAACAGACAACTCTAAAATGTCAATTCAGGTTAATGATTTCACGGATGAATAACAAATAAACAGTAAATATGATCTCAGAAATAAGCCTTGTTAATTATGTAGATTAAATTGTTTAGTGTTAAACTCATAACCTTTGCATTTTAACTTATAACGTCTGTATTAAACTGATCAGCTTTGTGTATTTTATCTCGTTACTTTTCCCATTATACTTACCGCTAATACCAGATTTCAAAGAGGATACAGATGTTGTTTGCACAACAGTATTTACTTCGTCTTTGATGGCCTTAATGATGTTGGTCATAGATTCCTGAACGGCAGCATTTGCAATGTCTGAAAAAAAGGAAACAATACAGGTGAACCGCGTGAGATGATAGTTGCATGTTCTGCAGGTGAGACAAATTAATTTAAATGTTCATGAATAACTGCGCATGCATAGAATGCTTACTTAGTGGCCCCCTTTAATAAGTATCAATGTAGCGCGTGTTTGTATTCCTGACCAATGTATGACCCTCTATGTTCACTACAAGGTATATCACAATTATGAGATATATAAAAATTACGGAAATGCTCCATTGTAATGTGTAAGTTGTTTTATTGGAACCACCAGGTTATATGAGCCGTCCCGCGAGAAAACCAACATTATGGCCTCTGCGTAATGTATCGACCCATCGACGAAGATCAGTCCGGTCGTGATCCGGGCCGACACATGCCGTATCACGGGAGATAGAGGTATAGAGTAATGATTTCTAAACAGAAAAGCCTCAGGTAGCGAACAGTTTCTGTCCGGGTTATGTTTGTTTTCTTTCGGGAAGGCTCATATATTGCTCAGGTGGGGGACTTTCATGAAGAAATCACTTACCGCTGATTGCACCAGAAGATAAGGAACTCGTTGAATTATCTTCTGTGACCATTTTCCTTTCGACATTGATATCGTCAATGATATGAGTAAACGACTCCTTAACGGCTGCTTCAGCTATAACTGTAGACACGAAAAAGAAAATTCAGTTTGTATAAAAAAAAAATATGACGATGAATTCTTCATCCAATTTAAACTGTGCATCGTTCGTCTCACATCATTATGTATTTTCATAAAACAAATCGTAAAATGAATGAAATTAGCACGTAATAAACTGTTTATCTTTGCACAAATGTAACGATCTGTGAATCAATCTAAACGATCCAAATGGATATTGCTTTACAGAAGTTTCTTGAAACCTTTTGACATTAATTTATGCACAGTGCAAGTCCAGATCAGACGCTTGGTCTTCGCAGAACGATGCTTATTTAAATGCATATATGTTCTTAAGATGACTAAATCACGTCTTTTAAATACAATTACTGGTTCATTTCGTAAATATGAAAAGGTATAACTTACGGCTTATTGCTCCCGACGACAGAGAACCAGTAGATCCCTCATCAATGACCGCCTTGCTGTCATCTCGGACGTCCTCAAATAGGTTATGAACGGATTCGCATGTATAGGCAGGACCTTGGAGATAGAAAGTGACAAAATATGTCGGACGGGATTTGACATTTACCTCTAAAGACGTCATCGATGTCTCGTTGTGGCATATGACTTTTGAAAACGTCTTGTGAAAGTGGTGTTATTCTTAAACCAATCAGTCTTGTAATGCACGTTTTTAGTGTTTTACGTTTTTCGTCGTCAAGTTTTTGGAAAACAGACAACTCTAAAATGTCAAATCATGTTAATGATTTCACGGATGAATAACAAATAAACAGTAAATATGATCTCAGAAATAAGCCTTGTTAATTATGTAGATTAAATTGTTTAGTGTTAAACTAATAACGTTTGTATTTTAACGTATAACGTCTGTATTAAACTGATCAGCTTTGTGTTTTATTTCGTTACTTTACCCATGATACTTACCGCTAATACCAGATTTCAAAGAGGATACAGATGTTGTTTGCACAACAGTATTTACTTCGTCTTTGATGGCCTTAATGATGTTGGTCATAGATTCCTGAACGGCAGCATTTGCAATGTCTGAAAAAAAGAAAACAATACAGGTGAACCGCGTGAGATGATAGTCAATTGTTCTACAGGTGAGACAAATTAATTTAAATGTTCATGAATAACTGCGCATGCATAGCATGTTTACTTAGTGGCCCCCTTCAATTATTACCAATGTATCTCGTGTTTGAATTCCTGACCAACGTATGACCTTCTATGTTCACTACAAGGTATATCACAATTATGAGATATATAAAAAATTACGGAAATGCTCCATTGTAATGTGTAAGTTGTTTTATTGGAACCACCATGTTGTATGAGCCGTCCCGCGAGAAAACCAACATTATAGCCTCTGCGTAATGTATCGACCCGTCGACCGAGATCAGTTCGGGCAGACTGATCTGGGCCGACACATTGCGTATCACGGGAGATAGAGGTATAGAGTAATGATTCCTTAAATAGAAAAGCCACAGGAAGCGAACAGTGTCTGTCCGGGTTATGTTTGTTTGCTTTCGGGAAGGCTCATATATTGCTCAGGTGGGGACTTTCATAAAGAAATCACTTACCGCTGATTGCACCAGAAGATAAGGAACTCGTTGAATTATCTTCTGTGACCATTTTCCTTTCGACATTGATATCGTCAATGATATGAGTAAACGACTCCTTAACGGCTGCTTCAGCTATAACTGTAGACACGAAAAAGAAAATTCAGTTTGTATAAAAAAAAAAATTGACGATACTGATAAGTGAAAGAATGCAGTATGATAAACCCTTTCACTGCTTGGACCGATTTTAGGAAGCCTTATTCCACCAGTATAAAGTAAGACAATCTGGTGCATCCGCGCCGTCTTACCAGGCCCATATTTTTATTAAATATCTAGCTATGCATAGACTTAGATATGGACTCTTCCAAATGTACAGCTGGACAAGTTCATTTCAAAATTCTACATTGAAAGCGTAAACGTATTTTTTGTTATTACATCAGTTTACACTGTTACAAGATCTTGTTTCAATTGGATCATGTTAAAATATAAAGAAGATATCAAAAGAGACAGTTAAAGCTATACATACGGCTAATGACGCTTGGCGTCATTGATGTAGTGTCTTTTACTATGTCTTTACTAGCATCATCAGTGTTCTCTAGATTCGTGGCATCGTCCAAAAACATTCCCACTGAAATATAAAATGACCATGTCGGATTTTGCGGGGTCAAACATAATTACTAGTATGACAATGTGTTTCTATTTTCCAGTTTTTCTAATAGAAGCTTATATTCATCAGCGTTTTTTAATCGTTAATCTCTGTAATACTGGTTAAAAACAACATACATTTTTTGTTCAATTACCCTTTTATGTTTTTAAGAAATATCTAAATATCATGAAAACATGTTTTATCAAATTAAACAACCGAACAGATGTGAAATGTTTTTGAGTTGATGAAACTTAAATAATAATAACGTTTTTTTTTTTAAAAATTGTGTTTTTCTGAACATAAACATCAAATTGGACTACGTAACGCAGAAAGCAACATGCGAAGGTCTAGATCAATCGGTTGCAATTTGGTCATAATTGTCTTCATTGTCATAACCTTTTAGAATCAGTTCGTGTGTGTGAAGTGGTTATTTTTGTATACCTAAGGCTTCAAAATGTTCTAAAATATTATATTTTGTATGCATACCCTGGTCAGATTCACCGTCGGAGTTGACCTTTACATTAACTGGAGCTTTGTCTACAACATAATCAAAATCTTAATTGTTATCATGATTAGTATATGCCATTTGTTTAAGCAACCTTCGGTGTTGCACAATTCCTTTAATACATGTTTACAAGCAGTAGTTTTGAACGATTGAAAACTGGATGGCGAACAATGTAAACCTAAATTACTTTAAAAATATATTTATTACTTAAAGTCGTGTATTGCAGAATTAGGACGAATACACAGGTGAATACAATATAAATCGACATTGTACTTGCATTCCATGAGTACATATCTGTGATGGTATATTAGTCCGGTCGTTAAAATTCAAACTATTACTGAACCATTTCAAGTTAGCTTGAATGTATTCTTGGTAAATGATAAGTAGTAGTAGTTGAAGTAGAAATAGTAATAATGTTAGTAGAAGAAGAAGAAGTAGTAGTAGTAGTAGTAGTAGTAGTAGTAGTAGTAGTAGTAGTAGTAGTAGTAGTAGTAGTAGTAGTAGAACGAAGAATTCTAACCTTGTATTGCCAGCTCTGGCACCAGTTTCTCTTCTGTATCCGGTATAATAGCCACTTTAGAAATCATCATATCTGGTCTACCGGTTTCATTAACGTAGTCCTCAGCACCAAGTTGTTTTGAATTGTCGCGGGCAAACTTTTTCCGGAAGGCATTTCTTGCCCTTGCCCACTGAAAGGTTAAAAGGAATTGGTTGATTTATATGCGAGACATTTTGCACAAACCAACCGAAGGTTTCAAGAAACTTCTGTAAAGCAATTTACATTTGGATCCTTATGATGGATGTGCTGGCAGGTATATTCCAACACGCGCATTTATTACGTTATGGTTGATTTGTCCGGATACATTGACATACAAATAACACATAACGCAATCCACATTTATGCTAAAGGGTCCGTTTACGTGTGGTCGTGACTGACTTATCGGAAGTCAGTCATATAGCCAGAAAACATTTGCTTGTCGCTCGGCCAAAACCAAGTGTAAGCTATTAGATTATGTGTAGATCAAGATCAGCCAGCACATCGTCTTAGACTAATCAGGTTCCATGAATGCGCAGCAAAGTCTATTTACATACATGTGTTATATTTAGGTTCAGTTTGGATTTCCTGGATAAAGGCTAATTTGAGCAGACTCAGAATTGCTTAAATTGCTAACATAGTTAAACTCGGTGTAGCAGCTATGCTAAGACACAAGAGCCGGAAAACTAGATGTAGTTCACTCGGTGCGGCCTCATTAGGCTACAAGAGCCGGAATAACCTCTGTTAAACTCGGTGCAGCAGCTAAGTAAGCAGCAAGAGCCGGCAAACTGAGGAGCCAGTTAACTCGGTGTGACTTGGCTACAAGAGCCGGAATAACCATGACAGCAATCGGTAATATTCGACTCGGTGTAGCTATGACCAGTTGTCAATTGAGTATAGGTCAGATAGGTGTGAGATCATGCTACAAGATCCGGACGAAAAAAGGAAATGTAGTATTTGAAAGTTAACTATAAATCCCAAAATAAATGGTAGCAAACATAATGTTCAACTCGGTGTAACTATGCATTTGTGTCAACTCTGTGTGAAGACATACATGCTACAAGATCCGGAAGAACACTACCTGTTATATTGTAAATTTTGAAAATTCCATAATTCAATTAAGTTAGCTGAATTTTGGGGAATTAAACAATTGTTTAAAATTGAAATAATTTTTAATACGGCCCAAACCAGATTGTAATGATATATGAATTGTTTAAAATTGAAATAATTTTTAATACGGCCCAAACCAGATTGTAATGATATATGAAATCTGAGTGCCCCAAAATGAGGGTAAGCCAAATATAAATAAACATGTTACAAAACAATGAAAAAATAATGAATCAAAATCAAACTACAATGAACATAATCTTATTCAAACCTACTCTACTATATCAGCAGTGCTTTCTCAAGACAAAATCTTTTGATGGTCATACATGACCCCCTATTTGGAAGTTGGGGGTCATTTGTTTGTGTATTTCATGTTGTGCAGTTCGTTTTTAAGTCAAGGTTTTTTTAGAGCAAATTCGTCGCAAAATTATCGTTTGACAGCCGTTCGGTTGTTTTTACACATTCCTGTTGGGGCTTGTGCTCGTTTTCTTTACTTTGCGATGAGAAAAATGATGTTAAACGCCGTCGCTTAGCAGACGATGGAGCTGAACTTTTTCCACGATTATCTACATCAGAGACATATATACGGCTCTTAATTCTCGGCAAATTTAGGTATCTACATCTAACTAAAATATGTAGTGATGTGTCAAATGGTTAAATACTCGGTCATATACGCGCGTTACACAAGGAGATACATTTAAATAGTTAGCGTATGAAGTAAAACAGAGTAACTAATGTAAACAATCTGTCAAACAATGTTTTCATTGTGATACCTCGCTGTGTATTGAATCAGCAGCCGATCAAGTATAGAGGCGCGCTCTTAAAATAGTAACACATATATGTAAAACATGCTCTGATATGTGGACTGCATGACACGTGGTTTTAAAAAAAAAAGTCTCTCTGATTGGCTGACTGATAATCAGTCTAGGTGGAATGGGAGACCCACAAATGTAAACATAAGCAGACGGGTTCTCTTAAATACGTTACGATACAAAAGAATAACTAGTTTAAAAAATACCGATTTAACAATGAACGAGGACCCAGTCTACGGTTGTCGCTATCAATGAAAAACCGAGCGTCTACTCTCGCAATGTCAATGTCAATTAAAATGCGTCAGAGACGCAGAAAAAAGGGCTCTGGAGAAAACACTGAGCATCAGCAAATATATGTCCTTAAGTTAAGCATCTGCCAGAGTATTGTGTGCTTTCTTCAGCACACCGTCAGAAATCCGTATATATCTGCAATAGGAATCCGACGACCATCGACCTAAGGTTTTAATAAGATGGTCCTCAATAAGTACTCTACCTGCGGTCGTAGCCGCTCCGATGCGAAAAGAGTGACCACTATAAAATGAAGAATCAATGCCTAAATATTGTAATGTTTCTTTGAACATAGATAAGAATTTTCTTCTAGATACTGCTAGTCCATCAATATCAATAAATAAGGGTTGGTCATACGAATCCCCTGAATTAACTTTAACTCTAGCTTTCATATACTTGCAACAAATACTAAATGGGCAAATATTTTTTCCAGTCTCAAAAAGTTTAATTATTACGCCTTTTCTAAAAGGATCTGTCTTAGACACCTTTAATTTCAAATGAACACAATCAGTTAAAATATTCATATCTGACACACATAAATTAAAGCTTGGGTCAAATTTATCAGTGTTTCCTACTGTAAATTCTCCACACCTTAAAAATCCGAAAAAAGCTACTGTACTCATAGTTTCTAATAATACATTTTTAAAAGAATCATTTTTTCGTAAGTAAACACATAACCTGTTCAGTATGTCAAAAGTTACTGGATATCGAGGTCTTGAAGATATGTTTTGGGTACGCTTCACTCCATTAAGTATGGATTTAAGACGATTTAACTGAGAATTATCTGGGTATCTTATATTCTGTTCCATACACCTAAATCTTATACCACATAAATATAATTTGATTGTACTATAACTAACATTAAGCCTACTTGTACAATGTGCTACAAATAATAACAGTAACTCTTCATCAACAGGTAAAAAATGAGGCATAACATATGCCACTATTCCTGTAAACAATAAAAATTGAACATAAGCCTTAAACCCAGTTTCATAGCATTGTCTTGTGCTCGGTGCAATAGCTTTACACCACAAATTGTCGACTACGTTTTTGAGGTCCATAATACGACCTTCAGATGAGGCACTATACAGGGTTTGTTGGCTGCTAATGCTGGGGCCAATCGACGGAATCTGTCCATCTGCAAACGAGATAAAGAGTCTGCTATAGCATTATGTTTACCCGGTACGTGGCGAGAAAGGAAAACAAAGTTATGTTGAGCTGCTAGCAATGTTAAACGTCGAACTAAGGGCATGATATGTTTCGATTTGGATCTGCCTTTGTGTATAATAGCAACTGTTGCTTCATTGTCACACATGAAAATAATGCGTTGTTTCTTCCATAAATGGCCCCATAGAATAGCAGCCACGACTATTGGATACAGTTCCCTGAACGCTATTGATACCGATTTATCTTGAACAACCAATTCATTTAAAGCAGAAGGCCAACGTTCGAAAAAATACTGATCATTGAAGTATCCACCAAATCCTAACATGTCTGAGCCGGAGGCATCTGTATGTAAACAAAAGTCATCTGATGTGATAGAATCAATATTGTAGAACACACTAACTCCATTCCAATGTGTTAAAAAGAAAAGCCACATACGTATATCCTCTCGGCAATCCTCAGTCATAGTAACATAATAATGCAATGCTTTAACTGTGGTTGAACGTGAAATAAGATGCGACACAAAGGACCTTCCAGGAATAACTACCCTTGAGGCAAAATTAAGATGACCCAAAAGTTGCAACAATTCACGTTTTGTGCATGATTTCCTATTCAAAAAATCTCTCAAAAACTCAGTAATTCTTTTCAGTTTGTCATTTGGCAATCTAGCCTCCATAAGACTTGAATCTAAAATAATTCCCAAATATTCCATAACTGTATCAGGGCCTGCAGTTTTGTTTTTGGCCATAGGGATGTTAAGTTTCTCGAAAATATAGTATAATAAATCCATGTTCCTCTGGCTACATTTAAGAGGCTCTTCGAATGTTATAAAGTCGTCCAACAAATGAAGAATATATTTAATCCCATAATTGTGAGAAGCTATCCAGCAAACACTTTGTGATAAGGTGTCAAAGATCCTAGGAGAAGACCGGCAACCAAACGCTAGTTTTGTATAATAATAATAATGGTTACGCCACTTAACACCAAACATATGCCACTGTGAAGGCAAAACAGGCATCAATTTAAAAGCATCTGAGATGTCTGTTTTACACATTGTGGTATTTTTACCTAATTTATGAATAATTTTGATTGCGTCATCTATGCGCACATATGACAATGAACAACCTTCCTTATCAATCATTTCGTTCACGCTACAATGGTCAGAGTCCTCATGGGGAGATGACAAATCAACAATCAGTCTTGGTTTCCTAGAATACTTGCCTATAGCTACACCTATAGGACTCACACGATATTTCGAAAAAGGTAAAACTGCAAATGGTCCTCTTAAAAATCCCTTATTTACCTCACTTTCAACAAGTTTATCAACAATGATTGGTTGTGTAATTGCGGACCTTAAATTTTTGCACTCTTTGGTAGAAACATTAATGTTAGCAATCATAGTGTCAAAACCATACTCCAAACCATCACACAAATATTTAACAAAGTTCTGATCTGGATGATAAGCCAATTCTTGTTTTAAATTATTAATATTAATTGGTGTCTCAACTTTATCGTGATTCAGTCATTGATTTGAAGTTTCCTGTGGTGTGATTGTTCTTTTACGTGTGCAAGATTTAGCCCCGTGAGTATTTGCATGACATACAGAACATACATGAATATACTGGCATGATGGTCTATAACAACTTCTCTCCTTAAAGTTGTTGCACACTTCTCTGTCGTTAAACATACTTCTTTTTCTGCCGTATCTGTCTATCCCTTTCAAATTGTCTTTGGTCACATTTGACATGTTTGAAAATGTATTCTTACTCATAGCGAGTTGAGGGCAAAAGGCTGAGGGGTGCATGGTAGAGTAACAGAGATTGCATGCGTTCATTCGAGCATTCCCAGCAACCATAGTGAGTAGAGTATTGTCTTTGATAGCCCAGTCAACCTTAATGTTATGGTCTCGTAATGCTGCGGCAGCTCTGGCCGAAAATTGGCAATGGTATTCATAAAATTTTGAGCCATACACATTTGAAACATCTACAATGTTCGCCTCATAACGATCGAGCTCGACACGTCTTTCGGGGTACTGAATGCACATCACTCTCTTGTATTTGCCGAAAGCAGTGATGAATTCAGAAATTGTGAGTGATTTATGTAATCTAGCATCCTCTTGTTCATTAAATTTGACATTTATTGTCTGATATCCTGACTCACGAGTGTTTTTCTCATTGTCAAATTTAGGAATCAGTAGTGAGGCCAAATTTACATCTTTCCCCTCCCAGATCTTTTTCTTGATATTATCTGGAACGATGTCCAGATGGGGCACGCACTCAGAGGGGACTCCAAACTCGGACATTGGGAATCTATACCCACCGTTCTGTGTGTTGTTAACCGCTACATTGGTCAGCTGTTCGACATTTCCGGCACCGCGTCCTGAGTTTCTCATCGCTGCATAAGCGGTTGACAGGGAATGTCCTTCATTACCATCGGCTGTATTACGATCACTGGTCAATTTGAGTACTGACTGTTGCATTCCGAACATGGTTTGCTGCATCGACTGCATGCTGTTGAGCATTCCCGTTACTATGGAATTATTTATGTTCATTGACATGGGCGCGGCCATGCTGGAAGTATTACTTCCAGACGGATCAGTGCGCGCAGTTCCGACTTCGGTCACTGCAGTGCTGTGATTCGGTCTGGCCGCTGTTAAGTCATTGGAGCTACCGGCGGCGGGCGTATTATTTGTACCAGAGGAATGACTGACCTGGCTTGGCATATTCTGATTTCCATTGTGTACATTTACATCCGTCTGAATGTTATTTGAACCAATATTGTTCATATCCCTTCGCGCTCTATTTTCCACATAAATCTTCTTAAGCACGTTTTTACCTAACGATGTTGGAGCGAAAATGTTCATATTTTCGAGTTCTGATTTAAGTTTTTCAACTGTCCATGTAGATGGGTCAGCACTGTCCCATGGAACATTCCTTGTTCTAGCACGAGGTGCGCGTCGGTCCGCCATTGTCACAATATTATCCAATCACTCAAGATATTAATGATCAATAAGCATATTAGCATCCGTAAATGTTCGTTATTAAACTATCGTGACGTTATTAAATGTCATAAAAACAAGTTTCCGATTAACAAGTAAGTATAGAAAATAAATCCAACAAACGTAAATCATAAAGTTTTGAAACTATTCTGACTAGCCTGCAACTCAATGAATAACCTATATGATTATGTATAGATAAAAATATCAACCAATCAGATCGCTTTACTCCTTACACATTAAAATAATATGTAAACAAACTGTCGACCTATGCAATAATAATTGCTTCATAAACCTGCCTTATCTCTATAAGCCTTAATTTGAGGATTGGGATAAGAGGAAAACACACATCTCACGCAAACCGACTTTCTGGCCCTAATTATTTTTTATATTTTCTCGATATACCAGAATTTCTCTTAAAAGAGTCACTCTGCACGTTATACCTAAGCTCGTGTCAAGTATAGCTATCCATGTTTTATATAAATTATCATCATTGCGATATGACAGACTGTTGAATATGTCACTTCAAACTTAATACCTAAGATAGCACGATAGACAGTGTCACGATTGGATACAATTACAGTTAAAGTGGTCACTCCAAACGTAATGCCTAAGATATACTTTTTCGAAAGGTCGCTCACAGCTCTATGGATATCTTGGCTTTCCATATTGTATTAACTGTCATTTGTCGGGAAGTTACTTATTATTAATGAAATGGTCGCCCAAACCTTAAAACTTAAGATTGCGCCCCAACCGTGATAATTAAGATAACATGATTGTCAGCTTTGCTGTCAAATGTATCTGAAATGACAGCGTCGCGATATGACAGAATCACTGTTGAAAAAGTCATTTCAAACTTAATACCAGTGTCACGATATGATACAATTACAGTTAAAGTGATCACTCCAAACTTTAAATCTAAGATAGCAAGGTTAACAGGTTTGCTGGCGATAGTTTATGCGAACTGAAAGCGTCGCGATATGGGCCGTTCCACGAGAAAACCAACACTGTGGACTCTGCGTAAAGTATCATCCCTGATAAGCTAAAGCATGCCGTGCAGGCTAACCCGAACAGACACTGTTCGTCTCCTGTAGATTTTCTGTTTCAGGAATCATTACTCAATACCTCTATACGCCTGAGACATAATGTGTCGGCCCGGATTAGCCGGCGCGGACTGCGCAGGTTGATCTTGGTCGATACGTTACACGAGTCCTTAATGTTGGCTTTCTCGTGGAACGGCTCATATGACAAAATTAGGCCTAAATTTGAAACAATTTCATTCGTAAGGTTCGATGGATAACTTGACCTTCCATACTGACTTATTTACTAATGAAATGGTCGCCCAAAATGTTTTCAAAAATCGTCTGTTGCAAATGCGTCAGAGTGCGTCTGAGCGTGGGAAATGCTTAAACTCAATAATCATGATAGCAAGGAGAAATAGTTCAAGGTGAGCCACTTCGTTATACATATTTTATAAGAACTGTCATCGTCGAGATATGTCAACATTTCTGTTAAAATGGATACGCCAAGCTTAATACTAAAAGATAGCACGTTGAACGGCATCGACTTTGAAAATATATATACAAAATGGGGAAATTTCTATGAATATAAGTTTACTTATATAATTTAGTTGTAAACATTATAGCGAAAGGATAAATAGCTCATTATCAGCATGTTCACCTTTTGCTACAATGTTTTCAAAAGCTGTCTACTGCAGATGCATCAGAATGGGTCTACATGTGAAATAAAAAGCAAAACCCCTATCATACTAAAACAAGGCCATGATCAATCTAATTGTTGTTTAAAGTTGCGTATGCCTGGATCAGAATTTTAAATGGGAAAACATTCAATTGGGTTAAGAGTAATACGAAAAAAACCATGAATGGGTTTTTTCGCTTATAGTTAACAGGTGTGAGATTTTTTTTTTTTTTTTTTTTTTTTTTCAATAACCCATGAAGCTTTCTGAAATGAAACTGGCCAAATCCATGGGGGCCGCCATTTTGGGTATGTATAAAATGAGCCGAGAAACACGGATTGAAAAAAAATTATTGTCGTCTTTTTAATATATTTTTTTAAATCGATAATTTGGGTATGTATAAAATGACACGAAAAACACGGATTTTTTAAATTATTGTCGTCTTTTTAATATTTTTTTTTTAATAAATCGATCTTTATTAAAGTGCTGTGTTTTGGGGGAATTAACATTAAAAATAAATGGAACTCTGTAAGAAATATGTTTTCCCGTTCGTCAAAAAAACGACAGCATTAGACTTCTACCCCTGAACCTAAATGTTGACTGTATCGTATCCAAAGAAGGACGTGACGTCATTTCCGTAACACTTCATCTTGGCGTAACGTCAATGGAGCGACGTCGTTTCCCGCAAAAAAGTGGTATCAACATGAAATACCCCAAATTCCTATACATGAGCTATTTATCAAACATTGTGGCAAAAGGATAACTTTCTCATAAGGAGCAATTGTTCTTTTAGCGACAATCTTTCCCTAAATCGTCTGTTGCAAAGGCCTCAGAAACCGTCTCTAATAGGGAAAGGGTTTAGCAGAAATGTGACCCCTTACATCATTTGTTCCAGTCATATTGACTGGTTGAAAAAGGCAGTTGCCAGGTGGCATCAGCAAAGAGCTGATCTTTTTGCTTCTTTACCATAATGCAGGTGATCGATTAAGGATCATCTTGGCCATCATGTTTTAACCTCGTTCATTATAAATGTATTCCTTGATTTTCTGAAAGTCTTTACTTTATTATTTTCTGTTCGTAATAATAGACGACAGCAATACGAATTCCAAATATTTTTTGATAATGCACAAAACATGACATTAACATTATTATTGTCTAGTCAATTACTTATAAATCCTTTTTTATGGCCAAAGTATGCTCTTTAATTTTTGTTTATAATTATCTTGCGTTTTTTCGTAAATAGGTAGCACCTATAGATATATTAGGATAGATATAGAGCGTCAATTAAAAATATGTTCTATTTGACAAATAAAACCGTCAAACATTTGATTGCTGCGATCAAGTTTGAGAAGTCTGTGCCATCAGTACAGAACCAGGTCAGTTGGCAAATCCGCACCGTCTTACCAGGCTGTATACCGTTGGCTGTTTAAGCCAACAATTTTTATCTAGATATTTCTAGAATTTATTATTGATTCTTTCATGTGCATAGCTAGTACGTCCATTCCAAATATTCAGCATCGAAAAGGGGTTAAGATTATTCTGAACTTACTTTTCAATATAGTTAAATGGTCAATACGCAAATCATTCAAATTGAAGTATACGGTAAGGTAAGATATTCTCCCGATTGTCTGTGAAATAAGAATGTACCGAGATCATTTCTTAATATGATTCAACAAAAAACCCGGCTGTACTTGCAAGAAGTTTGCGGTGTAATTTACTGTCCATCGTAATCCGTCAATTCGTAATTCTTAAATTATATCATTAGGATATTATTTATTCTCATCTTGTTTAGTATGCATCCTTCTTAGTTATTTACTTTCAATTTGGTTAATAACGGGAGAAATTGATTTACAAAAAAAAATACTTACTCTTTCGTTAACTGATTGTTTCGCCCGGATTAACCAGGCAAAACAACCTGTGTTGTTTCCGCCATTATCTTTTTTCGTCATTCTACGTTGACTTTTTACCTTTTAATTGGTATAATATTTCTACTTTGTAGAGAGTGTGATTAAGCGCAGACAACAATTGTCCAATGAGTGCGGTTGCTAAGTATCAAGAACCACGTGACCTCCGTTGACGTTATGACGTCACATCTACGTAAATAACGTTCAGTCTTGAAAGCGAATAAGCCTTACGTGATAGCAATTATATTTACATCTGTTCATTTAAAATAACAAGAGGTAGACCGTGGTTTGTTTTGAATGCCCTTTAAACGGTGCGGTGTGTTTACATATATTATCTAAGTTTCTGATGTAGAGTGAATTAACCCCGCGTTTTCCTCAATTGTATCAGGAAATAATTTCTTCCATTCGTGTTTTACGCCGCTTTCAACTGTTTTTCAATCACAGCATGGCGTTTCCTTGAAACTAGAACTGTTGATAAACCTAGCCTATCCTAACACCAGCGCATCAATCGTAATGTTATCCCTGCAACCCTGAGCGCCAAAGATGGAAGCCACTACCACCAATTTTAAGGAATACATGTATACGGACTGCAAAGGCCAAGTACAGGTAGCAATGGCATCCATTCGACCATATGACATTTGATAACAGTGTATAGCTAGATTACAATTGCGCAGTACGATCTGGAGCTGCATTGTTCAACTTTGTTTATTCTTTCAACAGTATATTGGTCACAGCATGGTGTTTCCTATGCACATTACTAGAACTATTGGTAAACCTAGCCTATCCTAACACCCATCACTCGTAATGTTATCCCTGAAACCCTGAGCGCCAAAATCGGAAGCCACTGTTACCAATTTCCAGGAACGTAGGGACAGTAAAGGTCAAGTAAAGGCCAAGTAAATGTTTTCACGTCTTTTACACCAGGAAATCCGACCATATGATAACAGTGTCAAGCTAGATTACAATCGCCCAGTACGATCTGAAGCTGCACTGTTCAAAACTATTTGTATCATCTTAGAAATTTCCAAGAATCATCAAAGCAAACATTGTGCATTTCGACAAAATATAAGGATAACCAGACATGTAACATATAGAACTAAAAATAAAAAAAACACTAGATTTACGCTCATGTACCTGTTTTAACTGGACATGCATATTAGTGAAAATGAAAGCGGTGGTACAATAAAGTTATCGTGGTTAAGATGTCTGTAAATATTCAAAATGCATAGACGTAGACGAGTCCATACATTGCACAATCTAGAAACAGACTTTACTGACTGCATACAGGTCGAATAGCAAGGTAGTTGTTAATTGTGTCAATCTATCTTCTAGGATTACGGAAATAATACCAATTAAAAATAATTTGAAAACATTTGTGAAACCAGCATCAATTAAGAATCTCGTCACGCATAAATGTGTATGTCGACTTATTCAGGTTTTTTTTATCACATGAAGTAGCATGGACATGCTATTGTCCGTTTAAAACCAACTGTTGCATGATGAATACATTTAAAAGGTCAGGAAACTATGTATTCCTATGTAAACTGACCTTGTGGTGGTGTGGTGGTGGTGGTGGTGGTGGTGGTGGTGGTGGTGGTGGTGGTGGTGGTGGTGGTGGTGGTGGTGGTGGTGGTGGTGGTGGTGGTGTGGTGGTGGTGGTGGTGGTGGTGGTGGTGGTGGTGGTGGTGGTGGTGGTGGTGGTGGTGGTGGTGGTGGTGGTGGTGGTGGTGGTGGTGGTGGGGGGGGGGGGGGGGGAGGGGTATTCATTATGCGACAGCTGAATTAACACATACAATAAATGTACATGTATTAGTATGGGTTCACTTTATTTTGAATAGATACATCTTACGATTAAACCAACCGTATGGCATTTGCGACCACTGTAGAACCAGGTTAACCTGCGCATCCGTGCAGTCTAATCTGAGTATGCACTGTTCGGCAATAAGCTATAGAAGATTTCAATAAACTTCTTAAAAAAAAAGTTTCGATTTGGATTTAATTTGTGATTACAGGTGTAAAAATAACGCTAGGATTGGGTTTCCTGGATCAAACAGTTTCACCTAAAAGTGCAATCCCCGTCGGATGATTCTGGTACATCTTTAACATGAGCCACGTCACACGAAAACCGACCTTCGGTACTTTGCGATCAGCGTATTGTCAGCTCAGACTTTGCCTCAACACAATCGGATCAAAATCCTCCGTGTTCGATGTCTTGCCATATACGCGTGTTTGGAACAAGCAGGACTAAAAGCCGACTATTTTCAGTTTAATTCAGAGACCTATAATAATGTTATTTTAGGTCTCTGTGTAAATTCAACTGGCGCAAGTTGAATACTGAACAAGTTCCGTTGTATAGCAAACTGACAGTGTTCAGTATTCATCTTGCAAAAGTTCAATTTACACGGGTAATACACGAATATGAACTGTTCGCGAGACAACGCTCATATGTATAACTTTATGTATTAATTTGTTTTATCCCTTTGCATAAAACTCTGACTGAAGCACAAAAGACAAGTTGCAATGCCACGATGATGATGTTAACGCGATGGGAACCCGATATACATTGTTCAGAAAAATATGACGCCTGTTTGATATTTGTAACGTCGTTAGTTAACCTTTTCCCATATACAACAAATCTGCAGCAGACGACTGAGAATATGAAGAAAATCTCTATAAATTAAAGTTTAATTAATGAGAAAAGTTAAAAAATCATTGTTGCAAAAGGGGAAATTGCTCATCATGCGTAATTTCTCCTTTTTTTTCGACAATGTTTTCAAAAGTCGTCTGCTGCTGATGCATCTAAATACGTCTGTAAGTGGGAAAGGGTTAAAAGAAATTAATTGCAGATATCATTATTCCGTTTAAATTACTGTTATATTAGTAGCATCGATTACCTATATAGATGAGGAAATATTGTGCCGCGTATGGCGATTAGGGGTCTTCGTGTACGTGATGTTTTAAAGGAATTTAACCCTTTCCCTCATAAGATAATTCTGCAGCAGACAACTTTGAACATATTTTGTCAAAACATAGAAAATCTTCATAATTGAATGGATAACCTATGACTTAAAGTGGAAAACATTGTGGCAAAAGGAGAAATTGCACGTTTTGTGCAATTTCTTCTTTTGTCACTATGTTTTCAAAAAGCCGTCTGCTATAGAGGCGTCAGAAAGCGTCCATATGAGGTAAAGGGTTAATGACATATTGATTGTGCGCTGTTTTATGCCGCTTTCAACAATTGTTCAGTTATATCACGGCGTTTCCTGGATAAGATACCAGTGTCACTGGTCCATTTATCCTGCCACAGGCAGTCAGTCGAAATGGTAATCCCGCAACCCTTAGCGCCCTGGACGGCAGCAGTTAAAACCATTTAAAGGTATTTTTTTGACCCGGCCGGGGATAGAACCCGCGACCATCCGCACCCGAGGCGGACGCTCTTCCACTACACATGAATGTGTTTAGTCAATGTAGGTCTATGATCTTCTGACAAACGTTACAGCCATTTCAAGCGATTCAACCCTTTTCCACATACAACAAATCTGTAGCAGACGACTTTGAAACCATATTGGAAAAAATAATGAAAAACTCTTTAATTGAAAGTGTAATTTAATAAACGATGTTAAATCCATCTTAGCAAATGGTGAAATTGCTCGTAGTGAATAATTTCGCCTTTTGCCACACTGTTTTGAAAAATCGTCTGTTGCAGATGCGTCATAATGCGTCTCCAAGTGGGAAAGAGTTAACCCTTTCCAACCAACAACAAAACAGAGGCAGACAATTATGAAAACATCTTGGCAAAATCAGGAAAAATCAGGGTTTAAAAGAGCATTTTCTCCTTTTGCAACAATATTTCCAAAAGTCTGCTGCTGAGGCGTCAGAAAGCGTATGTATGTGAGAAAGGCTTAACATCTTGAATCTGCGTACAATGAAGATGCAGGTGAACAAGTCTGACCAGTGCCTTTACTGTTCGCCTACATATTATATCGAGGGCTTGGAGTGAAACGGTTGTAACTAAAAACCTCTTTCGAAAACCCTGGTTTAGGGGCAATTTTGACCCCTTTGTGAACAATGCAAATTTAGGTGCCATTGCTCAGAATGAGCAATGACACCTAAATTTCCATTGTTTACCAAGAAAAATGATTTAACGCTTATAAAGACTTTATGGCGAGGTGATTAACCTTGGTAATAAAATACCAATTTTAGTTACAACCGTTTCACGCCAAGCCCTCGATATGGACCTAGATGCAGTTTCTCACAAAAAACTCTGAGTGTACAATGTAACTGCACGACAGTGTAACCTTAAATCATTCAAAAATCGAAAATCAACAAGACCCGAAATCGAAAGGCGCGGCTTAATTATTTAAAAAACAACTTTTTTCTAAAAAAATAAATCAATATCGAATTCTAATTAATATATAGGCCTATAATAGATGAATCAGGTTTTTTGTAATTATTTATAATGAGTTGGCATTTTATTTTTTATTTGTAAAAATTCAAGTTCGAATGCTAATTGAGAATATGAATGCTGTTATGGATGGGCATGCTTTATTCATAGGAATATTTCTGTTTTTTATTCTACACGCGTGCCTATCTCAACATGTTTCAATACAATCGTTTAGATACAAGAAATATTCGGACGGCGGTCAACGAGGTGTTAGTCCGTGCGTGATTTACCAGAACCATAGATCGCGAAGTTTGGTATACAACAGGGAGACGGAGGTGTGTCAACCGTTAGATTCGACCTGGTTCGTTAATCCCATTTATGAGAGTGGATTAACGTATCTTTCGCAAACAATGGTGGAACACCGATTTGATACATCGGTAGGTAGTTATATATAAACCTCATCTATATATGTGTGGTATCTATGCATCAGCATACATGGAAGACTCGGCCGAGCATGTGCATCCCTGCAGCCTCATCAGAGTGTATACATTAATTAAAGAATTCATTGATGGGCAATTAAGATTAATCATAAACATTATATAGATTTGTTAACTATATACTCGTACTTCATTAATTCATTATCAAAATAAGTAAATATTGGCGACAGATCACTTATTCAGTCTCCCTACCTGGTTAAACAAAGCAGTACTAAGCTAGGAAATGTGCATTTCCCACTGGCATACTATTATCACCACCGCAAAAGGGGATCGAACCAGGATCATTAAAAGTATCATCATTAGTGTTGTTATTATTATCATTATTATTATTATTATTATTACAGAGCATGACGGTATACTCTGACATACCATCTAACATTGTACTTGGGTCCAACATCGATCTCTACTTGAAATCACCAGCAGACGGGGGATTGCACGGGTAAGTTTAGTCTGGAAACCCCTCCCCTTTCACTATGACATCGGATCAGGCATTACTGTATGTTTTATCAGAACGCAGGGAATCACAGGGTAAGTTTATTATTACAAATAGAAATTCGCTCTCTGATTCGTTATCAAATAACCGTCAAACTGAGGGAACGACGACCCGAGCCTGCTCTTGGGGCGGAGGCTGAAATCACAACACCATTGGGCCGATTCGTAACGCTTAATTAGTTATCCCTCATTCAAATCATGTGTTGTAAATACTTATTAATTAGCACTGTCGCCAAAGTACCAACTACATAACGGCATTGTCTAGATATTATGGGAATATTTGCAGCGTGGGCGTATCACCTTCCCATATGAACTGTTTATATAGTTTAACTCTTTCCCACATAAAACAAATCTGCAGCAGACGACTTATAAAATATCTACTAAAATATATGGAAACTCTATATTTGTAGGTATAATTACTTAAAAAAAAAAAAGATGAAAACTTTGTTGTTCTATTGTCGTCTGCTACAGATGCGTCAAAATGCGTCTACAGGTGGGAAACGGTTAAGAAACGTTTGTATTGACACTATTCGGGGATATATTGATACATTTTAGGGAAAGTAAGATTTCACGCTGTTTTAACAATCTGCACCATTAAAGGCTAATCTATGTTCTCTTTAAGACATCTTTTGACATGAATGCTATCCCTTGTTGAGGAAGTCCATTTCGGTTACAGAGAAAATCAAAGCACTGAAAGTGTTGACGGCATGGGGGCTGCAGGAAGGTTTGAGAAGTAGGGAAAATGTTAAAGGAAATAACAGTTGCAGCTTATATTTATGTATTTATTTTTAAGAAATTGAAAGATCATAATACAAATATTAAATATCATGAAACTGCCAATTTGAAAACAGGAGAACCTTGTATACACATTTAAGACAGGTTTAGATAGAATATTTTGAAGTTTCTGCCTTTATTATATTGAGAAATATGTCAATGCTAAATCAACGTCCATTAAGTAGAAATAATTCTCTAAACCATGTACTAGACTTGGAGGAAGTGTTTGATCAATGCAAAACTCATCAAGACAATTATTCTGACAAAGATTTAAAATGCAACCTCAAGAGTGTTAACAAGATTTTCCTTCATTTGGTCTAGTGACCTATTTTGTCCCCTTATATGACACATATTTGAAGATTGACTAAATATTCTAAAGACAAACATTCTGACAAAGTTTTAACTTGCTCAAAGTATCTTTAAGACAAACATTCAGATAAAAGGTGAAGATGCTAAAGCAAAACATGTGGCTTATACAGTATTAACAAGATCATGACCAAAATTCAAACTTGGCCTACATGTCATCAAGACAAACATTCTGATCAAGTTTCAACATGCTCAAGTTAAAAATGCAGCATCTATAGTGTTAACAAGATTACCATTCAATTTGTCGTAGTGACCTAGTTTCTGACCCAACTTGACCTTAATATCATTCAGACAACATTTCAAGCTGCTAAAGCAAAAAAAAGAGGCATCTACAGTGTTAACAAGATTGTTCCTCCAGTTTGGCCTAGTGACCTTGTTTTTGACCCGGCATGACCCATATTCAAACTTGGCTTAGATATTAATAAGATAAACATTCTGACCTAATGTTATCCTGCTGATGCAAAAAATGCGTGCTGTACAGTGTTAACGTGATTTTCTTTTAATTTGGTATAGTGATCTAGTTTTTGAACAGGCATCACCAATATTCGACCTGGCCTGTACATATCATCAAGACAAACATTCTGATACAGTTATAACATGCTCAAGTTAAAAGTGCAGCCTGCAGAATGTTAGCAAGATGTCCCTTCAATTTGGCCTAGTGACCTAGTTCCTGGCCCAATTTGACATATATTCTATCTTGACTTAGATATCATCAAGACAAACATTCTTACAGCGATTGCGGGCCCCAGCACAGTGCGATCGCGTCGACCGGTTGAGGGAGGGGTTGGCCTTTGCACGCTACCGCTACAACTTAGTTACTGGCGCATTGTTGGCTGAAGAGAAGAGGCATGGTCTCATTCACGTCATTGCCACTCTCCCTATCTTGTGGGTACTGCACTCTCCTTCTCCTTCAGTCGTCCCTTTTTTTCTAGGGCATCTTGTAGTACTGTTACTCTGACACTTTTGTGATGAGCTGAGTGTTAACTTGTTACCAATAGTCGCAGCTTTCTTAAACGCCTTCCCTTTCAGTACTAGTGATATGACCAGGACTGGAAACGGATTCAAGATTAATAAGCGTATTTATTTTCTAAGGTTTATATATTAAAAAATCAAATAAATTGCATCGACATGTGATAGTTTTCTTCTTTGGATAATATAAAAACAATCAAAAATAAAATTTAAAAAAAATAGACTGGATCGTCGCTACGGACCCCCCCCCCCCCCCCCCCCCGGTA
>JASEVX010000102.1:285000-313002 GCA_031761405.1 Serripes groenlandicus
CGAGCGGCGAATTGACAAGTGACAACCTGTTGCTGCTTCATCAATTTCGTCAATTCGTCAACTTTTTTCTTGAATGATAAATTATACAGCTAAAGCAAGGTAATATTTCTGAACATGTAAAAGTATTCCCCGTGATTCCTGAAAATCAATCTTTATAAGAGAGGACCTAAAATAAGATATGAGCTTTCAGTCCAACCCATTTTCTTTATTGTATATTTCTTGATGTTTCCTTCTATGTAAAAAGCGTTAACATTTAATACGATTAAAATAAACTAGAAGAGCTTCGTTAAGTTCGTCAATTCGTCAACTCGTCAATTTAGTTGCCGAAATTGACGAACAAATTATTTTTCTAAAAACTTTATTTCTGACTTTTAGATAATGTAATTGGACGTATTGAAATTATGCCCTATTTCAAATTTCATGGCCATCAGTCATTTAAAAGAGCATCAATTTGTTGACGAATTGACGAAAACAATATTTTACTAAAAACTTTATTTCTTTCTTTTAGATAATGTAATTGGACGTATTGAATGCAAATTAGGCCCTATTTCAAATTGCATGGCCTTCAGTCATTGAGAAGAGCTTCGTCAAGTTCGTCAACTCGTGAACTCGTCAATTTTGTTGACGAATTGACGAAAAAAATAGTTCTGTCTTTGAGATAATGTATCTGCATGTATTGCAAATAAGGCCCAATTTCAAAGTTCATGGCCATCAGTCAATTTGGTTGAGGATTTGACGAAAAAAAAAAAATCTGAAAACATTATTTCTATCTTTTAAATAATGTCTCTAGACGTATTGAATGCAAATTTGGCCCAATTTCAAACTGCATGGTCATCAGTCATTCAGAAGAGATTCGTCATACTTTAATAAGTATTAGTGTGCTTTAAACTAGTAACGAATTGTCATATGGTCTTCTTATTCGCATCATGGTTGCCCGGAAGTATGTAACTCAACTTACCAGGATTTCTATTTTTCACGGCCCATAATCGGCTGAATGCTGCAAGATTTCGAGCGTGTCGCCCTTACGTTGCTATCCCATTAAACGGAGGCCTACGTCACCGTGCCCCTCGTCTTAATTTGGCTCGACAACATGGTGGATGGATAGGAAGGTAGGATCGTTTTTATAGATGAGTACACATTTATTCTTCATTGAGCAGATGGCAGGATGTGAGTATGGAGACAGAAATATGAAAGACTTGACCCCGGCTAACATCATCCAACATGATCGCTACGGTGCTGAAAATGTTTTGGTGTGGAGCGGTATTTCACACACCGGGAAGTCAAAACTTAAAACTACGTGGAAACCTAAATATGATCGTTATTGTTATGTTCTGTTTATTATTCCCGTCGTTCCCTATATAGCCAACCGTCATACTGACGTTCTCCAGCAATATAACGCGCTGTCATACTGCCCGTTATACAGAAAACCTTCTGGAGGTAAACAACATTGATTATGTTTATTGGCCAGCGGAATCATATGATTTTGCCCTGATTGCGTATGTGTGGGATTATCTAGGACGGTAAGCACATATCAGATGTGACATCAATAATAGAACGGATCTTGGGCGGGCCCTGCTCGAGGAATAGGAAAGACTACCTCTTCACGTGATTAAAAAAACTCATAAACAATATGAGACGCCGGACCGCCTCGTGGTGTAATGGTAGAGCATTCGCCTTGGATGCGGGAGGTCGCGGGTTCGATTCACGATCAGGTCATACCAAAGACTTTAAAAATGGTAGTAATGGCTACCCTCCTTGGCGCTCAGGGTTGCCGGATTATCGTTACGGCTGACTGGCTGGTGTCGGGATAAACGGACCAATAGTACTGGTACCTTACCCAGGAAACGTCGTGATATAACTGAAAAAATGTTGACACCAAACAATAAATAAACAATAGATAATATGAGACGCCGGTTTTTAGCTGTAATATACAAACCGGATGGACACATGACATATTAACCTAGACAGAATTATGTTTTTAATCCTTTGTTAAACATGAAGTTAAAATATCGTTATTTGTCAAAAATGTTTGATAAACACTTAATAATAAATGAACTATACGTTAGGTAATTAGGTTTTACTTTTATTCTTTTGTTTTCCAAATTTGAGTCGCAGCATATAAGCAGTGACTAAAGTTTTTCTTCTGGGAATATTGTATTGAAGGTCCATGCATGGTTTACGGTCATAAGATGACTTATTTGCTAAGCTCCAATTTATATCTAAGCAAACGTTTGTCTGTGTTATGCCTTTAAGAAAAAACATGTTCATGCTTTGTCCCATCTTTGATACCACTATGAGTTTCAGCTTGGAAAAACACACAGTTTTAGGTAATGAATTTAGATTGTCTAAGTGAGGCAACTTTCGAAAAATGTTATTTGATTTCGTTTAAGGGGAACAACTTTAGAAAATGAAATATATATCAGAAGCACGAGTTATTTCCCCTAGACCATTACATCAATCAAGAAATATACAATGGAGAAATGGATTGGACTGAAAGCTCGTAGCTTATTTTAGGTCCTCTATTATAGAGATAGATTTTCTGGAAGCTCGGGGAATATTTTACATGTTCACGAATTGACGAAATTGATGAAGCAGCAACAGCTTGTCACTCGTCAATTCGTCGATCGTCAATCTAACTTCACAAATAATTTGAAGTTCGTCACTCGTCAATTCGTCGTCAACCTAACTTCACGGACCTTAACAAATCAGGGAGAATATGTTCGTGCATATATGTTTTCCACAATCGCCACCATAGCGCATTCACCGTTTGAAATGTAAATAAAGTCAGCATCGAACATTTTAATGTTACACCCATGTATACACTATTTCAAAGCCAGCAGAACAGAACAATTGATTGAATGGGGTTTAACGCCGTTTTCAACCATTTGTCAGTCATATCACGACGGCCAGTTCACCTACTCATATTTTTCATGGTTTGCTCACAACATCAGTACCCACACACAACATACTCTACAATCATCTGGCTGCTTTTACACATGGACTGGTAATGTTGCTTCTACAGTTAAAGTTAAGCAAGGTTAAGTTTTGGCAAATTGACCTGAAAATGTTGATGTTTAATGATGTCCAATGACCCAACAATACATCTGACAAAGTCTCAGAAAAATTACAGTAGGGGTTGCTGAGATATGGTGAAAGACGAATGACGCTTGTCACAGTGACTTTTGTCAAACGTCGGAAAGAATGTTGGCCGAACTAGGGTTCGAACTCACAACCCCTGGATTGACAACCCGCGTCACTACCGATTGAGCTACCGGGGCTCGGCCAGATCCGAACAAAGCGACACTCTCAATAATAGAAGTAGTAGAAGTACTTAGTTTTAGTAGTACGTAGTACTAGTACTAAGTAATAGTATTTGTAATACTCGTAGTAGTAGTAGTAGTAAAAGTAGTTGTAGTAGAAGTAGTAGTTGTAGAAGTAGTAGTATTAGAAGTATTAGTAGTAGTAGTAGTAGTAGTAGTAGTAGTAGTAGTAGTAGTGTAGTAGTAGTAGAAGTAGTAGTAGTAGTAGTAGTAGTAGTAGAAGTATTAATATAAGTAGAAGTAGTAGTAGTAGTAGTAGTAGTAGTAGCAGTAGTAGTAGTAGTAGTAGTAGTAGTAGTAGTAGTAGTAGTGGTGGTAGTAGTAATATAAGTAGTAGTAGACTAAGGAGTAGTAGAAGTAGAAGTAGTAGTAGTAGTAGTAGTAGTAGTAGTAGTAGTAGTAGTAGTAGTAGTAGTAGTAGTAGTAGTAGTAGTAGTAGTAGAGTAGTAGTAGTAGAAGTAGTAGTAGTAGTAGTAGTAGTAGTAGTAGAAGTAGTAGTAGTAGTAGTAGCAGGAGTAGAAGTAGTAGTATTACAAGTAGTAGAAGTAATAGTAGTAGTAGTAGTAGTAGTAGTAGCAGTAGTAGTAGTAGTAGTAGTAGTAGTAGTAGTAGTAGTAGTAGTAGTAGTAGTAGTAGTAGTAGTAGTAGTAGTAGTAGTAGTAGTAGTAGTAGTTCAATAATAGTTTATTTATTTATTTATTTATTCATTTTAATTCCTCCTAGTGGAGATTGATAAATAACAAATAATCACAAGTTTAAGTTAAATTAACAAATAGTATGGATATAGAGCATCGTTATGCAGTTCATGTACAAATAATAATATGAATATATACACTGTTATATAGTGAGATTTACTGCTTTCCTTCATGGATATGTGCCTTATGACCGTGTTTCATCTTTAAGGTTCGAGCACAGAACGCAGTTAAGTGCATTTTGGAGCTATGTGTGATTTCCGACTCACACTAGGTTCCTAAGGCAGCTATAGGCATACACAAATGAGCGCTCGAGCATTAGTCTTTCTGTTTCATGTGAAATATCGGTTTCCAGTTTTGAGCCTAGAATCTTCAACATGAAACTTTCAGATGAGTCCGAGCTAAGTTCTTCCGCAATACCAGCATTAACCTCATGTTGTATGCTTAGTATGAACGACGTTTTCTGCGACGTCAAACATGGACACTCACAAATAACGTGTTTTATACCATCGCTGGTAAACGCATAGCACAGTTTACAATACAGATTGTCAGCATCCGGAATGTTTACCCATATTTTAGCAATTGTTCTGGCAATATTTGGCTTAACCTCTGTAAACACATCGTAAATAACACTTGGGTAGATGGCAGTGTGCAACCGTTCAAATCTAGAAAAATCTTGGTCGACACTTATTCTCAATTTCCAGTTGTCGGATTCATATGCATTGACAACAGTATTTACTGTTAATTTCCAGCTAGTCTTAGACGGCAGAAGTCCTGCATTGTTCAAATATGCATTGATCATATTTGAGAGACCATACACTTTCAATATTCTAAAAATATCAGGGATAAAGCCTTTTAAGACCGTTCTAGGATTTTGTATAAAAGCCAAAGCTTTTTTGAGTAGCAAGTTTTTACTCAGTGATCCGTTTCTTAAACTGAGTAGTTTGTGTAAGAACTTTAGTTTTCTTATGTCGATTCTAGATGACAGACGATAAGTGCCGACCATAGATTCGCACATGTCGGATCTTGTTCTGGTTTTAAAACCCTGGATAGATTTTACAACACAGTACGTGCTGTAACTTATTGACTGCATCTATATCAGACTGTGACATGTTGTTCCAGAGTTCACTACCGTATAGTATTGTTGGAACTACGATACTATTGTATAGTTTCACTGACGTAATAGGATTAAGTGCATCAGATCGCATACCTACATCGGCCAATGCAAAGAATGCATTTTTACCTTTTTGACATCTTTCTTTTATTCTATTAGACAATTTAAGTGATGCGTCTTGCCTGATTCCCAAGTGTATCGCATGGTCATGTTCGTGAATATATGTGTTCCCGATGAGAAGTGAAATTGGAGCGTCATGTTTTAACCTATTAAATACAACGATGCTTGATTTACTCGCGCTTACTTCGTAGCAGTAGAAGTAGTTAAAAAATAGTTGTAGTAGAAGTAAAAGTAGTAGTAGTAGTAGCAGTAGAAGTAGCAGTAGTAGAAATAGAAGTAATAGTAGTAGTAGTAGTAGTAGTAGTAGTAGTTAAAAAATAGTTGTAGTAGAAGTAGAAGTAGTAGTAGTAAGTAGTAGTAGTAGTAGTAGTAAACTAGTAGTAGTAGTAGTAATAGTAGCAGCGTAGCAGCGTAGCAGCGTAGCAGCAGTAGTTATTTAATAATAGTTGTAGTAGTAGTACACAATGCATGGTATATAACTAAATTTAAAAGTTTGTAGTAGTAGTAGTAGTAGTAGTAGTAGATAAATAATAGTTGTAGCAGTAGAAGTAGTTCAAAAATAGTTGTAGTAGAAGTAGAAGTAGTTGTAGTAGAAGTAGAAGTAGTAGTAGTAGTAGTAGTAGTAGTAGTAGAAGTAGCAATAGTAGTAGTAGAAGTAGAAGTAGTAGTAGTAGTAGTAGTAGAAGTAGTAGTAGTAGTAGTAGTAGTAGTAATAGTAGTTTAAAAATAGTTGTAGTAGAAGTAGAAGTAGTAGTAGTAAGTAGTAGTAGAAGTAGTAGTAGTTGTAGTAGTAGTAGTAGTAGTAGTAGTAGTAGTAGTAGTAGTAGTAGTAGTAGTAGTAGTAGTAGTAGTAGTAGTAGTAGTAGTAGTAGTAGTAGTAGTAGTAGTAGTAACTAGTAGTAGTAGTAGTAGTAGTAGTAGTAATAGTAGTTTAAAAATAGTTGTAGTAGAAGTAGAAGTAGTAGTAGTAAGTAGTAGTAGAAGTAGTAGTAGTAGTAGTAGTAGTAGTAGTAGTAGTAGTAGTAGTAGTAGTAGTAGTAGTAGTAGTAGTAGTAGTAGTAGTAGTAGTAGTAGTAGTAGTAGTAGTAGTAGTAGTAGTAGTAGTAGTAGTAAACTAGTAGTAGTAGTAGTAGTAGTAATAGTTGCAGCGTAGCAGCAGTAGTAATTAAATAATAGTTGTAGTAGTAGTACCACAATGCATGGACATAATTAAATGTATAAGTTTGGGGAAATATTTCACCTGTAGACTACTCAGTGATGCGACAGCGAACTGCTGCATCCAAAGATGTCTTACGTTAGCTTAACTATCTAACTCTCAATGAAGAGCAATTTTTTTCCAAAATATAAAATGATTTGGTTCATATTATTCAGTCATTCTATCCGACCACGGCACCAGTTCGTATCGGTGTAGGAAGAGACAATTAACTTGTTAGACGATCAGATCAGATTCCCGACTTTGATTAAAATTGGGTTTTAGTCCAACCCAATAAATATGGCAGCCTCCATGGTAAAATGACTTTGAAGTGATTCCATAACTTCAAACTTAATTTGCAAACCACACGAAAACTGTCAAATATGTTGCACGTCTTCAGAATTTCACATATAGTGAGGATAGTGTCTGATCAGCTCCTGGTATGTCGTCATGCGAGTTCACAGCCTGTGAGAGGTGAAACAATTATGAACGTTTTTGACAGGAAAGCTAAACGAATGCATAGAGACCGGACAGCTCTGATGCCAGATTACAAAGTGTATGAATACGTGAAAGAAGAGGTAGGCTTTCGGTGTGAAATAATCACAAAAGTTTCATAAATCTATGGTGTTTGTTTTTTGCAAATAATGTCGTCCAGTAGTGTTGGTGTCATTCTCAAACAGTCAAAATAAAAAATTTAAAGAAATGTAACGGGAACGGGGTATAGGTACAAATACCACTTCTACAGCCTTGCTCATATTGACGTTGGTAGAATGGTTGGCTTTTTCGCAAAGTCAAGCAACCTACATCGTGGTAAGTGCCTGGATGGGTGAACCGCGATGACTCATCTCCGTGAACGACCCGGTGGACATTACAATACTTTTAGTACATGTCTGAAAGGGTTTACCTTTCCCCTCATTTATACAGATCTCGACACATTTCGACTTTTCTGCAGTAGACAACTTCTGAAAATATTGTGACAAAAAGAGAAAAGCTCACAATATCTTCATTTACAGAGGTTTTCAATATTTTTACCAAGATGCTTTCAAAGTCATCTGCTGCAGGTTTGTTGTATGTGGGTAAAGTTTAAAGAACGATATGGAATTGGTATAATAACCTTTCTTTTCATCTTTCTTATATATATTATTCAAAATGTGTCTGCATGTTAGAATAAAGCTCATTACCAAGCTCTGTGGATTTTCTCAGAGTGATTTATTGTAAAATACGAATCATGTCTACTTTTGCTTTTAACCTCTTTCCTATTCTAAAGTAGTTCTAAAGGATAATTTAAATCACAAGTTCCGTTACCTTTAAGCCATGACTCACCCATTGTTTAAAACCTTTGGGAACGTTTGAATTAAATTCTTTAAATATCATATTTTTGTTACAGTTTGGGTTCAGACTTGCTGATAGAGTGTTTGATATTAAAAGGTTTGTGCAATGTTTGATATTAAAAAGGTTGTAAAGTATTTGACATTCTGCAGCAGATGACTATGAAAACATCTTGTTAAAAATATGGAAAGGATAACTTTAAATGAAAAAACAATTAATCAGTAAAGTTAAAAACTGTTTTCAAAAGTCATCTGCTGCAGAAGCGCCAGAAAGTATGTATTTTGGAAAGGGTGAATTTAGTTAACTCAACTTATATTATTTTTTCAAAAATCATCAGCTGCAGAGGCATCAGAAAGCAGAATCAACATTTATTTTTACAGATTATTAATAATTTATCAGTTTCTCTAAATTTTAGAATTATGAAATTGGCAAAATCAGTATGTTTACTTAATACTTTTTTTTTTCAAGATATTGATCATAAGTTGATTTGCATATTTAGAGTCTTCTGCTTTTTAAAAATACTTAAAAACATTTGTGGAAAAGCAGAAAATTACCTTCTGCTACAAAGGTGTCCAAAATTGTTTGTAATAGGTTAACCCCCTTTTGGTTGCAGAGAGTTTGATGTGCTGGTTGATTTAGGTTGTGGCAGAGGATACATGTCAAAACATTTGATGAAAGAATCCGTGAAAACAATATATCAGTGTGAGATGTCTGCAAAAATGTTGGTGGGTAATAACTGGTTTCAGTAGAATGCTCTGCTTATCTCTTTTCCTGATACATCATTTTTATCGTTATCTGTTTTGAAAATATATTCAAAGTATTTTGTTCCATTTGTAAATTTGGAAATAGCATTTTGATGCGGCAAAGTTGAATAAGTTATGAGAAAGCAGAAATTGCTAAAGACAAGCAACATTGTTAGAAAAAATCATCTGCTGCTGCAACTTCTAAGTTCATCTTTATCAGCTAAAGTGATCTTTAACCCTTTCCCACATACAACAAATCTGAAGCAGACGTCTTTGAAAACATATCCAAACACAATTGGAAACTCCCTATGAATGAAAGTACATTTGGAGCAAACTGGTTGCCACTGCAGCAGTTAACTTCTGAAAACATTTGGGCAAAAGGATAAAATGTTAATTTCTCCTTTTGCCACAATATTTCTATATTCAATACAACATGTAAACTTTGTTCTTACATTCTAGAGTATTGATAATTTTGACTTAATGTTTTAAAGTTGTTTGCAGCAGAATTTTTGTATGTGGGAAAAGGTTAAAAAGTTCTGTTCATTCAGAATGACACTTTCCTGGTTGCAAAGAATTAAATGTCTCAGTCAAAATTAAACATATATAAGTCAAGCCTGGTGGTATGGATTTTAATGCATCTGCATACAGTGACGACTTGGGTGAGCCTGTGCAGCGACACAGTCTCATCAGAGCCTTCACTCTCCATATATGTGTCATGGGCTTGGCGTGAAACGGTTGCAACTAAAATTGGTATTTTGTTACCAAGGTTAATCACCTCACCATAAAAAAATTAAATGCGTTAAATCATTTTTGTTGCTAAACAATGGAAATTTAGGTGCCATTGCTCGTTCTGAGCAATGGCACCTAAATTTGCATTGTTTACAAAGGAGTCAAAATTGCCCCTAAATCAGGGTTTTCAAAATAGGCTTTTAGTTACAACCGTTTCACGCCAAGCCCTCGGTGTAATAGATCTTTTGAGATATAAATAAAACTAGCCCCATTAGTTTTACACAAATTTTCCTGTTACTCAGTGTCACTAAGATTCCAAATCTGTAGGTTATCCAATTACCTGATACTGGCAAACCCAAGGCCTGTTCTGGCAAAGAAAACATTGTTTGAAAAGGAGAACTTGCTAATAACATGATACTTTTATAATTAATTTGTTTCAAAACCATTAAGGGACATTTTGCACTTTTTTTAGACCTTGAAGGGTTGCATCTTTTGTAACATTGTTATCCCTTTCCCACATACAAAAATCTGAATTTGAAAACATCTTGGTCAAAATATGGAAGATCTCTCTCTATAAATGAAGTAGAATTATAGAATGGAGTTGAAAAAATTGTGGCAAAGGGAGAAATTAATAAATATGAGCAATTTCTCCTTTTGCCACTATGTTTCCAAAGTCGTCTTCTGAAGAGGCGTCAAAATGTGTCTGCAGGTGGGAAAGAGTTAATTACTGTACTAACATGTTCACAGGCTCAAAGTGAGGTTTCTTCAGAGGTGCCAACAGTCAGAGTTATTGCAGATGAAGAGTTCCTGCCCTTTACGGACAATTCTGTAGATATCTTTGCCAGTAGCTTAAGGTACCTTATTTTAAAATATCTTTTACAAATACAACTAATCTTTTGTAGATGACTGAAAGTATTTAGACTAAACTATGTAGAATATCTATAAAAGGAAGAATTAGTATTAACCCTTCTCCCTTGCAGATGAATTTATGAAGTTTGACAAATTTGCAGCAATTACAGAGGCTTTCTAAAGCATCTGCAGCAGAAATCTTTTGAATAACAATGTTGCAAAAGGAAAAATTGTTCATTTTGTGGGATATGATTAATCACAGATTTTTTTTATTTGCTAATAAAGTTAACCATTAATCTGATAAAAGAAAATCTAAAAGTCTGAGGAAATTGCATTATGTAGATTAGTTGAAATTTTAATACAAAATAAAAACAATGTCAATGTAGAAAAAATTATCTGCTGCAAGAAAAGAGTTTAATTTTTTATCATGTTACATTGCATGCGCAAATTTTCCTTTTGAAACAATGTTTTCAAAAATCCTCAGCAAAATTAGGTGCCACAAGTCATCTGCATCAGGGTGGGTCTTAAAATCAAACATAAGAAGAACTTTACTTTCTGATGAAAATACTTCAATCTGTCTGTTTGTTTGTTTCAGTTTACATTGGGTTAACGATCTACCAGGATGCTTCAGACAAGTAAGCTTTTATCTATTTACCTGATACAGATGTCTAATGAATTGTCCTAACCCATTACCTCATACAGACACTTTCAGACACCTCTGCTGCAGACAACTTTTGAAAACATTATGACAAAAGTAGAAATTGCTCAAAACGAGTAATTTCTCCTTTTGCCACAATGTTTTCAACTGTTTCAGTAATTATACCTACATTTATAGTTTTTCCGTGTGTTTGTCTGCTGCAATAACATAGCAAACTTCTATAGATGAAGCGATACTTATTGAATTGTGCAAACAGATAAATTGCTATTTATAGAAAATGACTTTTAAAAACTGAATGGCAATAGATGAAATTGCTTATAGTGTGCACAATCTCCTTTTGCCATAATGTTTTCAACTCTATTTTATAATTATTGTTCTTTCATTTATTAAAACTTTCTATAGTTTTCCGTAGTTGTCTCCTGCAGATAAATTTATTGTATAGGAAAGGATCAATTGGTAGAGATTAGTATTGTGAAGTATAGTGACATCTAGTCATTACCTAAATATTATATATATTGACAAACACTGAAGTGAGCTTTGTACATTTCAGGGAAGAAAGGAAAATTGCATTTATTGAGCAGATTCTGCTTTTCCTTCAATAATTTAAATTTTGCCAAAAATACTTTCTCAAGTCCATAATTTTCATTAATTTGTTTTGATGTACAACTCGTACAAAACCTATGAATTTGAAAATTAACTTAGATGATTATTCACATTAACCAAACATAGACTACTTTATATGCTTCTGCAGCAAACAACATCTGAAAACATTGTGGGAAAAGGAGAAATATTGCTAATAAAGATATTGTCTTTATTTTTATACGCCGCCGGAGGCGGTCGTATATTGGCGTCATCTTCTCCGTCCGTCCGTACGTACGTCCATTTCTTGTGAACGCAACTTCTCCTACGTTTCTGACCGTTTCTTTTCAAAACTTGGTCAATGTCATAACTATAATGTGTAGATGTGCATGAAGCGGCGATTTTCTGGTTCATTGATATTTGCAAGATTTATGTCCCTTGTAACTTAGTCTCTGTAGCTGATTGATATTGCAGCCTTGTGAACGCAACTCCTCCTATGTTTCTGACCGAATCTTTCAAAACTTGGTCAATGTCATGACTATAATGGGTAGATGTGCATGAAGCGGCGATTTTCCGGTTCATTGATTTTTGCAAGATTTATGTCCCTTGTAACTTAGTCTCTGTAGCTGATTGATATTGCAGCCTTGTGAACGCAACTCCTATGTTTCTGACCGAATCTTTTCAAAACTTGGTCAATGTCATTACTATAATGGGTAGATGTGCATGAAGGGGCGATTTTCCAGTTCATTGATATTTGCAAGATTTATGTCCCTTGTAACTTAGTCTCTGTAGCTGATTGATATTGCAGCCTTGTGAACGCAACTCCTCCTATGTTTCTGACCGAATCTTTTTAAAACTTGGTCAATGTCATGACTATAATGGGTAGATGTGCATGAAGCGGCGATTTTCCGGTTCATTGATTTTTGCAAAATTTATGTCCCTTGTAACTTAGTCTCTGTAGCTGATTGATATTGCAGCCTTGTGAACGCAACTCCTCCTATGTTTCTGACCGAATCTTTTCAAAACTTGGTCAATGTCATGAATATAATGGGTAGATGTGCATGAAGCGGCGATTTTCCAGTTCATTGATTTTTGCAAGATTTTTGTCCCTTGAAACTTAGTCTCTGTAGCTGATTGATATTGCAGCCTTGTGAACGCAACTCTTCCTATGTTTCTGACCGAATCTTTTCAAAACTTGGTCAATGTCATGACTATAATGGGTAGATGTGCATGAAGCAGCGATTTTCCGGTTCATTGATATTTGCAAGATTTATGTCCCTTGTAACTAAGTCTCTGTAGCTGATTGATATTGCGGCTTGTGAACGCAACTCTTCCTACGTTTCTGGCTGAATTTTTTCAAAACTTGGTCAATATCATTACTATAATGGGTAGATGTGCATGAAGCAGGGATTTTCCGGTTCAGCAATTTTTGCAATAGTTATGCCTTTCGAAACTTGGTCTCTATAGCATATTCACTTGAGAACGCAACTCAAGTTTCCAAACAGGTAGAAGTGCATAAAGCAGGGATAATCCGGTAGAGTGCTTTTTGCAAGAGTTATTCTCAGAAGGAAAAAAGGATACATATTGACACTGCCATTTGACCTACTTTCATATCGGAAGCCTGTATAGGGTTCTATCTCTGTTTATATGTATCCTATTTTCTTTAGTTAATACCAAAGTCAGCTAGGCTGGTAAGCAGAGTAAGACTTTCAACTCTGAACAAGTGTGGATAAACTGTTTTGCTCAAGGAAACACCCGGCTGCCCCTGCAGGGATCGAACCTACTACCCAGGCAACCATGATCTCAGGTCCCTGTCTCTTCCAGCTAAGCTAACTGGTCTCACATACTTCATTTTGAGCTTATGTATACACTATACAGACATGTTAAAAGCAATAATTAAAAGGACCAATCTTGATCTTTATATTTTGTGGCGGCACTGGCACTCTTGTTTAGCAATGTTTTCAAGTATGTATCAACATTATTCTTCAAATTTTCAGGATGTTACGTTTTCTTCCCTAGGTGTTTCTAAAGAAAATGCTCTTGACGTTTCCCACATACAACCAATCTGCAGCAGATGAAACATCTATGTATAAGAAAATTATTAATTAAAAATAGTGGAATACATTGTGGCAAATAGAAATTTGACTCATTATGAGTTATTTCTCCTTTTGCAACAATGTTTTTCAAAAAAAAATCTGCTGCTGAGGCATCAGAAGGTGTCTGTGAAAGGGTTCAAACTATCATATCAGGTATTACATGTATATATTTTCTGACACAGATATTCCGTGCGCTTAAACCTGATGGTGTGTTTCTTGGATGTATGTTCGCTAAAGATACGCTCTATGAACTACGGGTAGCATTACAGCTGGCTGAAACAGAAAGGGAAGGGGTAAGTTTGAACTTAAGACAATGAATTCACTTACCTTGAAATGTTGTAGAATTAGTTTACCTATTTCCCACATACAATAATACTGCAGAACACGACTTTGAAAAAAAGCTTGCCAAAATTACGGAAAGTTTGTGTAGATTAAAGTATAATTTATTGAATATAATTGAAAGTATTGTGGCAAAAGGAGAAATGGCTCATCATGAGCCATTTCTCCTTTTGCCACAATGTTTTCAAAAGCCTTATGCTGCATATTCATTTAAATGTTTTCGGGCTTTGCAAAGGTGTCAAAAAGTCAAATGTGTGAGCACTTTTGATAAATATGCATATTATAAGGACAATTTCTTATTCATGAATATATAATTTAAATTCTATGTACAGACATCATTGTAGATCCCCAATAGCTCAGAGGGTAACAATCCAGGGGGCATGAGTTTCAATTACGCCTCGGCTATTCATTATTTCTAATCATTAACAAATGTCATTGTGAATAACTTCATTATTCTTCCAGCAATTGGCTCAATAGTATAATCAGGAAGGTAGCCTGGGAGGAATTTTGAATTGAGTACAGGTGTGAAAAAGCCAGGAAACACTCATAAGGTTATACATTATATAACTGAAATGTTGAAAATGGCATTAAACTACAATCAATCAAATCAAATCTCCATTTTATCCTTGTATCAAAATCAAAATTTTAAAATTTGTAGTTGGCACTTAATCTTTCTCAGTTACTCTCAACACAATGACTTAAAATCCTTAACCCTTTCCCTCATACGACAATTCTGCAGCAGAGGACTTTGAACATAGTTTGTCTTAACCCTTTCCCTCATATAAGACGCTTTCTGATGCCTCTGCAGCAGACAGCTTTTTGAAAACATAGTAACAAAAGAAGAAATTGCACAAAACGTGCAATTTCTCCTTTTGTCACAATGTTTTCCACTTTTAGTCATAGGTTATCCATTCAATTATAGAGATTTTCCATTTTTTGACAAAATATGTTCAAAGTCGTCTGCTGCAGAATTGTCGTATGAGGGAAAGGGTTAAGATAGAAAATCTCTATAATTGAATGGATAAGCTATGACTAAAAATTGTGTCAAAAGGAGAAATTGATCGTTTTGAGCAATTTCTTCTATTGTCATTATGTTTTCAAAAAGCCGTCTGCTGCAGAGGCGTCAGAAATCGTCTATATGAGGGAAAGGGTTAATAGGTCTTTGTAATCCATTCCCTCAGATAATCTAATTCTTACACTTCTGCAGTAGACAAGTTTGGAAAACAGTTTTTGAAATAAGTTGAATAAGCTGAAATTGTGTAATCTCTCCTTTACAAAAACATTGTTTTAAGCATTACTCAGTCATATTTTCCACAAATATCTTAAATCTTGAAGACTGTTAAAATTGGCATATCATATATTGCTTTATCTCAAATTTGTAACAGATTTATAACTGAATTTAAATACTAGTTGTATTTTTTTCAGGGATTTGCCCCTCATATATCCCCATTCACAGATGTAACAGATTTGGGTAATCTATTAAGTAGAGCTGGATATAACATGATCACTTTAGTAAGTTCATATGAGCGCCACTCTGCAAAAACCAGGCCTAATGCATTTGAAATCTGCATAGATCCAGATCAGCCAGCACATCCACACAGTCTAATTTGGCTCTGCTCCCTTCACCAATTAGGCATAGAAGGTTTCAAGATACTTCTGTATAGCAGTATCTATTTAAATGCTTTAGCATGGATGCACAGGGAGCTGTTTTCCCATACATGTAATAAACGCGCTAAGGTTATTTTTTCCTGAAGCACGGCTCATATTCTCTAACCCTTTCCCTCATACTACAATCCTGCAGCAGACGACTTTGAACATATTTTGTTAAAAAAATAGAAAATCTCTATAATTGAAAGGATAACTTATGACTAAAAGTGGAAAATATTGTGGCAAAAGGAGAAATTGCTTGTTTTGAGCAATTTCTTCTTTTGTCACTATGTTTTCAAACAGCCGTCTGCTGCACAGGCGTCAGAAAGCATCTATATGAGGGAAAGGGTTAACTATAACCTAAAAATAATATTTTCACAGTCATTTGCTTTGAAAAGGTTCTAAAGAAAAGAATGCAAGAACATTGACCTCGAAAAAAAAAGTCTATGTCTAAAAGTTATACAATAATTCATAACATAATTCGGTGCTTTTTATGCTGTTCAAAGGGAAAATATACAATGTTCTTTACTCTGTCTGTCACTCAGCACATCCTAAGCTAGATATGACTGAATGTGATGAAACTTTATCTGACGCTTTAAACATTTCATTTATATGTTTGTTTAACCATTTTCCACTTGAAGATACCTTTTGAAGCATCTACAGTAGACAACTTATGAAACATTGTGACAAGGGAAAAATAGAGTCCACTTCTACATCATCTGTCTGTCTGTCCATCACACTTTCACTTACCGATACTGATATTGAAGAAAGTTGAAAACATTGAGGCAAAAGGATAAATTGCTTGCAATTTCTCCTTTTGTCACAATATTTTCAAAAATCGTCTGATGCAGATGCGTCAAACTTCATCTGTAGGTAGGAGAGGGCTTAAATTGTATGCTTCTGTATGCTTTTATTTAACCTGTAATTTGTATAATTTTCCAGGATATTGATGAAATGGTTGTAACATACCCTACAATCTATGAACTCATGTATGATTTAAAAGGTACTTACTTACTTACTTACTTACTTACATACTTACTTAATCCTCTTCATGTTGTTGAACATTAACCCTTTCCCTCATACAACAGTTCTGCAGCAGACGACTTTGAACATATTTTGTCAACAAATAGAACATCTCTATAATTGAATGGATAATCTATGACTAAAAGGGGAATAACATTGTGGCAAAAGAAGAAATTTCAAGGAATCCTTTGTGGCCTAGTGGAAAGTGTTGGGGATTTGGAACCGGGCTTCCCGGGTTTTAACCCCAGTCGCATCGCTGTGGTCATGGTGGAATGCCATTGGGCAAGGCCCATTTTCTAGCATAGTAGGTTTGTTTACCCAGGGATCATGAATAAGTGAACTGTCGCCATGATATAACTAAAGTAATATTGAAAACGGCATTAAACCCCACAAAATAAATTGATTTCATTTCAGGTATGGCAGAAAATAATTGTTCCTGGTCGCGTAAGCCAATGTTACATAGAGAAACAATAAAAGCTGCTGGAGCCATCTATAAAGGTAATTTTATTTAGTTCATCCCTTTCCCACTTACAACAATTCTGCAGAAGATAACTAAGCAAAGATCTGGATGATATAAGTTTAAAACATTGAAGGGCAAAATGAGGCTTTGCTCATTATGAATATTTTTCTTTTGCAACAATGTCTTCAAAAAGTGTCTGCTGAAAATTTGTCAAAATGCGTCTTATGTTTGAAAGGGTTAACTACATTTCGCTTTCTGACGCCTCTGCAGCAGACGGCTTTTTGAAAACATAGTGATAACAGAAGAAATTGCACAAAACGTGCAATTTCTCCTTTTGCCACAATGTTTTCCACTTTTTGTCATAGGTTATCCATTCAATTATGGAGATTTTCTATGTTTTGACAAAACACGTTCAAAGTCGTCTGCTGCAGAATTGTCGTATGAGGGAAAGGGTTAATTGTACTTTAACGGTAATTGTGCATAGAATTCCATCATATAGCAGTAGCCAGTTAATTTTCCCATGATTTACTCATTCTTCCCAGGAACCTGGTTGTCTTCCTACATGGATATGTTAGGCTGGATTACTAATTAATAGCAGTAGTTTATATTCTTAAATCCTTAGTACCTCAAAATTGGGTTTGAATTGGTAGTCTCCCTGGTGGAGTACCGGTAGTTAGATAATCTTATCTGGGAGAATGAGATCCTGGTTTGAGCCAATCTCATTAAAAAAGAAACCAAAATACTTTGCTGTATGTATATTTGATCCGACCAAAACAACAAAGGTGGTTTCAAATTAACCCTATAAACTAAAATACTCATGAAGAAGTGCTCTGCTTCTTTCCCCAATGAAATTGCACAATACACCCAACGCTCAGTTCTATGCAATCAGAAACGTGCAAATAACTACTGCTCTATCTCGTTTATTATCCCCCGCCTATGAAATAGGGAGGGGGATATTGAAATGGCGTTGTCCGTCCGTCCGTCCTTCCGTCCGTCCTTCCTTCCGTCCGTCCGTCCGTCACCTGTATTTTCTCAGTAACTAGCTGGTAGAATTTCATGAAACTTAAAATAAATATGAACCACTATACTGGGATGATGCCCGTCCAATTTTTTTTTTGATTAGTCAATTTTCCTTGGAGTTATTGCCCTTGATTTTTTGAAAAACCTACGTTTTCAGCCATTTCTCAGTAACTAGCGGGTAGAATTTCATGAAACTTAAAATAAATATGAACCACTATACTGGGATGATGCCTGTTCATTTTTCATTTGGATTAGTCAATTTTTCTTAGAGTTATTTCCCTTGATTTATTAAAAAATGTCGTTTGTTGCTGTTTCCGTGCAATAACTGCCACAAATGTGAACAGAATTTTCTTCAAACTTAGTAACAAGGCTCAATGCCTTAAGGGCTCTGCCAAGTTGGATCATTACAGTTTGCGGATATCAACATCAGGTCGCTTAATAAGCATGCAGAAGATATGAGACATGACAAACCACTCAGTATCATCTGTGTCTCTGAGACACATGTCTGTTGTAAAAACAATCACCACAACAACGATGGATATAACCTTTATTCCAAACCAACAAAGCATGGAATAGCAATGTATGTTGCAAACTCTCTTTCTGCTTGTGTTACAAATGCACCTTCACATGAAACATGCCAGGTTTTAGCTGTCCGCATACAGTCACTTAACCCTCCAACCACGACAGCAGTCCTGTATCGACCACCAGCAGTTGGTATATCAGATTTTGTGAACCACCTTGATAGGACTATTCGGTTCCTCGAACCACATACTTCAAATCTCCTTGTCCTTGGTGACTTCAACATTGATCACGATTCACCAGCTTTCCAGGATATTCTTTGGCAGCATAGCCTTCAAAACATTGTCAACCAACCAACACATTTCCATGGAAGGACGCTTGATCTCATCCTCACATCAAATTCAGCCATTCAAGGACATTAATTTCCAGTCCCATATACTGATCACCATATACCAAGGATCTACTTAACATCACTACATGTATGCAATATTTACACTATGCTTTCTTCAATCAGTTTAATCTACCCTGTAATACATGTTCAATAAAAAGTCTATTGACATGTTTAAACCTAACATCAACATTTTCCTACAATATTTCCTGCAAGCGGGGGATATAAATTTCATGAATTTGCTTGTTTATATGGATTTATACTGTTTTTAGCTCACCTATGCACGAAGTGCAAGGTGAGCTATTGGGATCACATTTTGTCCGGCGTCCGTGCGTCGTGCGTCGTGCGTCGTCAACATTTGAGCTTGTTAACACTCTACAGGCTACATTTTGCATCCAATCTTCATGAAAGTTTATCAGAACGTTCATCTCCATAAAATCTTGGACAAGTTCGAAACTGGGTCAAAAACGAGGTCACTAGGTCAAATTGAAGCGAAATCTTGTTAACACTCTGGAGGCCACATTTTCAACTTGAGCATGTTTAAACTTTATCAGAATGTTTGTCTTAATGATATGTAGGTCAAGTTCGAACATGGGTCATGTCGGGTCAAGAAGTAGGTCACTAGGCCAAATTGAAGGAAAATCTTGTTAACACTCCAGAGGCCGCAATTTTTGCTTAAGCAGTTTGAAATTTTGTCAGAATGTTTGTCTTAAAAATATCTAGGTCAAGTTCGAATATGGGTTATGCCGGGTCAAAAACTAGGTCACTAGGTCAAATTAAGGGAAAATCTTGTTAACTCTGTAGAAGCTGCATATTTTGCTTCAGCGGCTTGAAATTTGTTCAGAATGTTGAGCTGAATGATATCTAGGCCAAGTTCGAATATGGGTCATGCCGGGTCAAAAACTAGATCACTAGGCCAAATTGAAGGAAAATCTTGTTAACACTTTGGATGCCTCATTTTTTGCTTCAGCAGCTTGAAATCTTGTCAGAATGTTTGTCTTAAAGATATCTAGGTCAAGTTTAAATATGGGCCATATTGGATTAGAAATTAGGTCACAAGGCGAAATTAAGGGAAAATCTTGTTAACTCTGTAGAAGCCGCATGTTTTGCTTCAGCGGCTTGAAATTTGTTCAGAATGTTGAGCTGAATGATATTTAGGCCAAGTTCGAATATGGGTCATGCCGGGTCAAAAACTAGGTCACTAGATCAAATTGAAGGAAAATCTTGTGAACACTTTGGATGCCACATTTTTTGCTTCAGCAGCTTGAAATTTGGTCAGAATGTTTGTCTGAATTATATCTAGGTCAAGTTCGAATATGGGTCATATTGGATCAGAAACTAGGTCAATAAAGGAAAATATTGTTTAAACTCCGGAGGCCGCATTTTTACTTTGAGCAAGTTGAAACTTTGTCAGAATGTTGTCTTAATGATATCTAGTCCATGTAGGAATATGGGTCATATCAGGTAAAAAAATATAGATCACTAGGCAAAATGAAGGAAAATATTGTTAACACTGTTGAGGATGCATTCAGAATAATTGTCTTGATGTGTTTTGCATTGCAGTACATTGTATAATTAAGGTGAGCGATCCAGGGCCATCATGGCCCTCTTGTTTACTGAACGATTTTGTAAGCAACAGTTTTATTGGCCAACGCAAAGGTCAATCTGAGCCTACCTCTAAAGGGCAGTCATAAAAGAGTGAGGGGTCTCGTTTAAATAAGATTGGGTTCAAGTAATACCAAAAAGCTAAGGAATAATAATAATGGCTGCCTGCCCTCCATGGCAATCTGGGTTTCATGGATAGCATTGTGACTGACACGTCAGTGGCCTCAGTGTCAGGATAAATAATAATGATAATGCAGGTTTACTCAGGAAACATTGGAAATAACTGAAATATTGTTGAAAGCAGCATAAAACACGATGTACATGTAGTAAGTTTGTTTGTGCATGCATTGTTATCTAGGTATCTGAACCAGTAGTGGAAGGATAGTATATACACTCCCCACATACACTAAATCTACTTCAGATCACTTTGCAAACATCTAGGTAACAATTTAGAAAATCTCTATAAATGAAAGTATGATTATTAAAAAGAGTTGCAAACATTGTGACAAAAGGCGAAGTTGCTCATGATGATGATTTGGTTGATTGATGGAAATAATGAAAGTCTAGTTTTGGTTTGAAAAAAAAATAGTCAATTTCTTGACTTGATACATGTATATTGTATTTTTAGCTCGACTATTCGAAGAATATGAGAGCTTTACTACTCGCCCCGGCGTCGGCGTCCGGTTAAGGTTTTAGGGCAAGTTGGCATTTTCATTCATAAGTATTTTTGCTAGGGCTTTAATATTTGGAATATAGTTACATCTTATACCTTTCTTCACATTGAATGTTAAAGGTACTGAGTGTGACCTTCTTTTTGGGGTAAAAAACATGATTTTCTGTGGTTAAAGTTTTAGGGCAAGTTGGAATTTTTTTTTTTATTTTTTTTTTTCTCAATAGTTACTTATGCTAGGGCTTTTATATTTGGAATATAATTACATCTAATACCTGTCTTCATATTGTATGCTGAAGATTCTGAGTGTGACCTTCTTTTTGGGCTAAAAGACGTGATTTTGGGTGGTTAAAGTTTTAGGGTAAGTTGGCATTTTCATTTAATTTTTTAATTTTTCTCAATAAGTATTTGTGCTACGGCTTTAATATTTGGAATGTAGTTACATCTTATACATTTCTTCACATTGAATGCTGAAGATGCTGAGTGCGACCTTCTTTTTGGGGTAAAAAGCATGATTTTGGGTGGTTAAAGTTTTAGGGCAAGTTGGAATTTTCATTTAATTTTTTAATTTTTCTCAATAAGTACTTGTGTTAGGGCTTTCATATTTGGAATATAATTACATCTAATACATTTCTTCATATTGTATGCTGAAGATGCTGAGTGTGACCTTCTTTTTGCGGCAAAAGACATGATTTTGGGTGGTTAAAGTTTTAGGGCAAGTTGGCATTACTTGTGTTAGGGCTTTCATATTTGGAATATAATTACATATAATACCTTTCTTCACATTGTATGTTGAAGATGCTGAGTGTGACTTTTTGGGAATAAATAACATGATTTTTGTTTGATTTTGAGAATTTTAGATAAATGCATAATTTTTGGTTACATTCCTTTCTAATTGTGATCATTCATTTATCAAATATAATTCTTCAACATATCAAACGGGTTTTGCATGATGTCAAACATTTGGTAAACCTTTTTTTAAGGTTTTGCTATTTTTAAACTCGGTCAGTTTTAACATTTGCGTTAAAGTTTCATAATTCAAATCACTTCATACTTCACACATTTGTTAAGGACCATCGTACAATTAGGTTAGATAACTCCATTGCATCCTAAATATGGAGTAATGGCCCTTGAATTACTTAGAAAATTTTGCCACAATGTTTTCCACTTTTTGTCATAGGTTATCCATTCAATTATGGAGATTTTCTATGTTTTGACAAAATAAGTTCAAAGTCGTCTGCTGCAGAATTGTCGTATGAGGGAAAGGGTTAATAGTACTTAAGTGCAATATAATGAAATAGTGCTTTATGTGAATAAGCGGCATATAGTCGAGCGCGCTGTCCTCCGACAGCTCTTGTTATGTGAACTAGTGTGTATATACAGTTAAATAACTTAATTTAAACATTTCTAGACTTTCGATGTTTCCTTGGATGTTTGTGCCACCCCTTATGCAGGTGGCAGGGCAGGTGTGGTGATCAGACACTACTTTGTCTAAGATGAAAGCCAATATGGTACCAAACAATGTATCTATATCTAACTGGACTTTCATTTTGTAATTTTCTATAGAGCATGAGCTGCAGCTTTTCTAGCTCTGCTGTCTATTTCAACAATTACTGCTTCTACCATTTAACAAATTTATTGTGCTGGAAACCCTGTACAACCAACCTCAAATAGTAAAATTCTTGTCTACCATTCTCTTTCTCAACCATCATACTTGCTAATTGTTTAATTTCAGCTGTTAGTATCTTTTCTATAATCTCTCGGATATTCCCTTTCAGACATGTATGGTGTAGAAAATGGAATACCAGCTTCATATCAAGTTATCTTTTTCATAGGATGGAAACCCCATTCCTCGCAGGTATGTCGTCATGTTTCATCATTATACAGATTTTTATATTTATTTCACACAAGGAGATGAAATAAAGGGAAAATATAGTGAGACAATTTCGTATATATACTAGTACATGTATATCTAATTGCATTATAATCAGAACAAAATACTTATCTGTATGTATATTGGATCTGACCACACCCCATTAAAGGTTTTCTTGAGTTGACGCTATACACTTAACCCTTTCCCTCATACAACAATTCTGCAGCAGACGACTTTAAACATTTTTTGTCAAAAAATAGAAAATCTCTAAAATTGAATGGATAACCTATGAATAAAAGTGGAAAACATTGGTGGCAAAAGGAGAAATTGCTTGTTTTGAGCAATTTCTTCTTTTGTCACTATGTTTTCAAAAAGCCGTCTGCTGCAGAGGCGTCAGAAAGCGTCTATATGAGGGAAAGGGTTAAATACTCATGAGCAGTTGCTTATCTTTTTGTCAAATGAAATCGCACAATAGCACCAACATTCGGTTCTATATACAATCTGTATTCTATGCAATATCTGCTTCTCTATCTCGTTTATTGGCTTGTCTCTTTTTGGAAGAAAAAAAGTCGGGCTATTGTGATACCACAAAACTTAAATCTGACCTCATAACACTTAAAAATTATTCAACATTTTCAACTGATAGACATGTTTCTAGGAACAATATGCATGTCTATACAAAGTCACATAACTCTGGCTCTAATAACTATTCAGGAATGCCTCTTTTTCAAGTAAGAAGAAACAGGGCTTCGCAGCACTCTTATTAGTCCCCTACCGGTCAAAGACCGGTTCGGGGACTATAGGTTTGGTCGATTCAGTCTGTCCGTTTGTCTGTCTGTCAGTCCCACCTAACCTTGTCCGGCCCGCATCTTAACCATGCATCATAGGATTTGAAAGAAACTTGGCACAAACGTTCACCATGATTAGGCGACGTGTCGCGCACAAGACCCAGGCCTGTACCTCAAATGTCAAAGTCACACTTAGATGTCAAAGGTTAAAATGAAAACTATTTGATAGGACTGTACCTTGTCCGGCCCACATTTCAACCATTCATCATAGGATTCCCAAGTTACTAGGCACACATGTTCATCATGACAAGGTGGTGTGTGGCGCACAAGACCCAGGCCTGTACCTCAAATGTCAAGGTCACACTTAGAGGTCAAGGTCAAAATGAGAACTGTTTGATAGGATTGTACCTTGTCCGGCCTGCATCTCGACCATGCATCATAGGATTCCCAAGTTACTAGGCACACATATTCACCATGATAAGGTGGCGTGTCACACAAAATACCCAGGCCTGTACCTCAAATGTCAAGGTCATACTTAGAGGTCAAAAGACACAATATGCTGTCCTCGTCCAGAAGGGGACTTTTGTATTGCTTGCAATACGACATTAACTTGTTTATATGGGTTATCTCCTGTGTTTTATAACAATTTGATTGGCTGACACAAAGGTCAATCTGAGCCAAATTGTATGAGGCAGTCATCAGATCTGTATACAAGTGAAGTTTACGTATGGTTAACCCTTTCCAACATACAACAAATCTGCAGTAGACGACTGAACATACTTTGTCAATAAATAGAAAATCTCTATAATTGAATTGATAACCTATGACTAAAAGTGGAAAACATTGTAGCAAAGGAAAAATTGCTTGTTTTGAGCAATTTCTTCTTTTGTCACTATGTTTTCAAAAAGCAATCTGCTGCAGAGGCGTCAGAAAGCGTCTATATGAGGGAAAGGGTTAATTAATGAGATTATTGTTTATCATTCCTTAAAAAAAAGTGTTTCCTTTTAAGATTTCTATGTAAGGGAAAGGGTTTATTGAAAGGAAGGAAAGTTGCTTTTTTATACCCCTGATAAACGAAGTTTAGAGAGGGTATATTGAAGTCACCCTGTGGTTGGTTGGTCAGTCGGTCGGTTGGTCCGTTGCGATTTTCCTTGTCCGGAGCATAACTTTAAAACTAATTGTTGGAATTTAATCAAACTTCATACGATGATACAACACATTGAAAGAAAGTGAGGTATACAGAAACCATAACTCTACTTTACCTAATTACAGAGTTATTGCCCTTTGTTACTTTTTCTTGTCTGGAGAATAACTTAATAGATGGAATCTAATAAAACTTCATACACTGGTAGAGAACAATGAGAGGAAGTGCAGTGTCCAAGAATCATAACTATAATTTACATAATTACAGAGTTATTGCCCTTTGTTACTTTTTCTTGTGTGTAGAGTCTTGTCCGGAGCATAACTCTAAAACTAATTGTTGGAATTTAATAAAACTTTATACGATGATACAACACATTGAGAGGAAGTGCGGTGTACAGGAACCATAACTCTATTTTACCTAAATACAGAGTTAGTGACCTTTGTTACTTTTTCTTGTCCGGAGAATTACTTTATAACTAAAATATGGAATCTAATAAAACTTCATACAATGGTAGAGCACAATGAGAGGAAATACAGTGTACAAGAACCATAACTCTAATTTATATAATTACAGTCATTGCCCTTTGTTACTTTTTGTTGAGCGTAGAATAATTTCAAAACTAATGGATGGAATTTAATAAAACTTCATACTATGATACAACACATTGAGAGGAAGTGCAGTGAACAAGAACCATAACTCTAGTTTAGCTAATTACAGATTTATTTACCTTTGTTACATTTTCTTGTTCGTAGAATAATTTTAGGTGGGGTTTCTTAATATTCCACTACCTTTCCTATCAGGGCGATGTCCGGGGGGTATTAATCACATTCAGTGATAGTTCTAGTTTTAACTTGGTCCTAAACAATGTTGAAATGGATGCCTCTGTTCTGACATTTTATATCTGCTTCTTTCGACTTCATTGAATCCAGTTAAATTTCAAGGAGAAGAAGCAAAAATAGGGAAAAAAGTCTGGGGTTGTATTGTTTCTCACATATGAGTAGTTTAGGTTCAAATCAGAATGCTAAATCTTTTCTAAATCTACAATATTCTCCAGACGGTTCTAAAAAGCTGTGATTTGTGAAGTCTGATTCAGAACTTCTTTGTTCTCAAAGAATCTAATTGTATCTCTATACATGGACATGCGTTTTATTTTCAATTTCAGCCCAAACCACTACAAAGAGGTTCACAATCAGTCTCATTTAAAGATTTAGGCAGAATAGATGAATTAATTAAAGACATTGATAAAGTCAAAGGAAGAACTCCTGCCAATAAAGACTCTAATGATGGTGATTCTAATAGTGATAAAACTCCTGGGAAATCATGATCAGTTTTATACAATTTAGCCTCTTCAAGCTTATCTGTGTCTTGTTGGATCTCCTTTATGGCAACACATTAATGTGTACTTTGTGACAACTAGTTTGGCTTCACTTCTGGTTTTGGTGTCAACTGCCTTGCCAGGGTACCCACATACGGAGCCCTGTATGTCTGACCGTCATCCTTTGATTTTGCAGCTGGACATGTGACACATATATGTGCCTTAACCCTTTCCTACATGTAAATGCTTTCTGGCTCCTCTAAAGCAGAGGACCTGTGGAATAGGAAAACAAATTGCCTGTTTTTAGCTCACCTGAGCTTTGCTCAAGGTGAGTTATTGTGATCGCCTTTTGTCCGGCGTCCGTCGTCCATCGTGCGTCGTCCGTCGTGCGTCAACTTCTTCTCCTCAGTAACCAGTGGGTCAATTGGGATGAAACTTCACAGAAAGCATCCTCTCAATGACCTCACCAGATTTCCTTCAAATTTTTGGGATCCATGCAGAATTCTGGTTTCCATGGCAACGAAATGAAAAAAACTTCAAAATTCTTCTTCTCCCAAACTGGTTGGCAGATTTTCAAATAATTTTGTAGAAATGTTCCTTGGATGACCCTCTATAAGATTCCTTCAAGCCATGTTGATTGGTCAAAAAACATGGCCGCCAGGGGGGGCGGGGCTATTTTGCCTTATATGGCTATAGTGAAAACTTAAAAAATCTTCTTCTCCGAAAGTGTCTGGCCGATTTTCAAATAATTTTGTAGAAATGTTCCTTGGATGACCCTCTATCAGATTCCTTCAAGCCATGTTCATTGGTCAAAAAACATGGCCGCCAGGGGGGCGGGGCTGTTTTGCCTTATATGGCTATAGTGAAAACTTAAAAAATCTTCTCCTCCGAAAGTGTCAGACCGATTTTCAAATAATTTTGTAGAAATGTTCCTTAAGTGACCCACTTTCAGATTCCTTCAAGCCATGTTGATTGGTAAAAAAACATGGCCACCAGGGGGGCAGGGCTATTTTGCCTTATATGGCTATAGTGAAAACTTAACATGGCCGCCAGGGGGGGGGGGGGGGGGGGGCTATTTTGCCTTATATGGCTATAGTGAAAACTTAAAAAATCTTCTTCTTCGAAAGTGTCAGGCCGATTTTTAAATAATTTTGTAGAAATGTTCCTAGGGTGACCCTCTATCAGATTCCTTCAAGCCAAGTTGATTGGTCGGAAACTATGGCTGCCAGGGGGTGGGGCTTATATAGTTAAATTTAAAAAAAAAATCAGGTGAGCGATCCAGGGCCATCATGGCCCTCTTGTTTCAACTATTTTGAAAGATTTGTAAAATGTTTTCCAAGATGTTTTCAGTCATCTGCTGCAGATTTGTCATATGGGGGAATGGGTTAAAACAATTTTGTTGTCATAAGTAACATATTTGATATTATATTAACTAACAGTGAAGGCTGTGACGAGACTGTACCCACAGACATGCTGGATTCTTTACTGTTAGTGTTTACACAAGAAGATACCCTGTAGCCTTATATGGCTCTTTTGTATTTTCTTTAAATTTATAAATGTTATGTTGCAGTATTTTATAGACTTAAATGTTTCCCACAAACAGACGTATTTTCTCCTTTTGTTTTCAAAAGTTGTTTGTTTGTCTGCTTGTGATGCATATGCATGAGGAAAGGTCAATATATTTTAATAGTCGAGATTGGAAATTAAAACACTTGTTGATTTGATTAATTGGCTTCGGTTTATTATTTCCCACTACCTACAATAAACCATGAATTAATGAATGTATGGTG